>CAUYRT010006339.1:0-122020 GCA_963574885.1 Lepilemur ruficaudatus | reverse complement strand
TTGGGGCCCGGGTTTTTTTGGTTCCCCCCCTGGTAAAATGTTACACAGGGTTTTGGCTGGTTTGCGTTGCCGCCCCCCCCCCCCCCCCCCCCCCGGGAGGCAGTAGCTTTTGTCCTTGGGGCACATGAAAGCACTCATTGTGGTTTTTTAGAGGGAAAGGAATGAGCCCCGAGCTCTGGGGAAGCCTGGGTGTGATAGGCCCTCTGACAGCAGCTGCTCCCAGGTGCCCTGGCTTAATCCTCCCTTGTGGAACCCTCACTGGTCTCAAGTGGAAACAGCCATGGCTGCCTTGGCAGCAGTGGGAGAGGGAGAAGAGGGAGAGAAAGCCCTGAACGGCGAGGAGCTGCTGCTATGACCCCTTTGTCCTAAGACCCTGGCATGCTGCACTCTCCTCTCAGCTGGAAGTGGCCTACCCTGATTGCCTAAGCTCTGGGAGACCCAGAGCTCTCCCGGGACCCACCAGTCCTCCAAGGCTACTGCAGTCAGACTGGGCTCGGGGGAGCTTTGGCTGTGGATCAAGCAATCAGAGCCCCAGGGGATGAGATTCCCAGGTCAGGACAGATGCTAAATGCTGCCTGTCTATGAAAGGAGGGAAATGAGCTGCGCCCCCCAGGCAGGATCCAGGCACAGTAAGCAGAGTACTATTGGGGGTACCTCCCCAGCCCCCCACAAGCCTAGAACTGGCTGTCCTGCAACTCATCCACTCTAATACTTGTGCTTGGGAGCAGAAGTGGCTATGTCCACAGCACTGGGTGGTTGGAGGAGGGAGGTTCCTGCCTCAACGTCCCTTCCTGGGCTCCAGTGCTGCTTCTGCTCTGAGGTGGGGACACTCTTCTATCCTATGGACTCCTCTCTGCACTCGGGTTTCCACTGGGAGGGTGCAGATGACTTTGGGTCAGGAGCCTGGGGCTGTCTTACAGGACAGTGTGCCTACGAAGCATTTGGGGCACTTCCCAGTCCCCTGGGCAGCCTGCCCTACAGGTCAGAACTGCAGGAACACTGCTGCTCTCCTGTGTCTCCCTGTCCCTTTGTGGTTGTCATAGGCTAAGCCGGTCCTGGGGAATGTTCATGTGGGATCCAAAACCTTTCCCTCAATATTCCACCTGGGCTGTGCTTTTTCACCTGAAACTTTTTCTTGTTGGGACAATCTGGGGACTGATGTCACTACTGATGTCACCTTTCCCCCTCTCTAATCTCCTCTTCTTATGAGAACACCAGTCGTATTGGATTAGGGTCCACTCTAATGACACCATTTTAACTTAATCACCTCTTTAGAGGCCTGGACTCCAAATAGAGTCCAGTTCCAGAAACCGGGTGGTAGGTCTTCAACATATGAATCTGGAGTGGCCACAATTCACTCCACAACAATATCAACACTCAGTATATAGATATAATTAAACTGTAAGTTAAAAAACAAAACAAAATAGTACCACATGTGAGGCAATTTTATCTTTGCTATTCTCTTCTATTTCTCTAAAATAACCCTGGTTATGACCCACCAAAATGATTTCACAATCCACTAATGGCTATACCCCACAGTTTTTCCAACTGTGATCAAGGCTTTGGCCTTTGTGAAGGTCTATTTCCACGCTGATCTGAGGAGCTGAGCAAACACTGATCAGGGCCGGGGCTCTTGTCTGAATGATGGGGGAGCTGAGACCATGGAAAGGCCTGTGCAGGCCAGGAAATGTCAGTTACATCGGTGGCCCAGGGCTGGGAACCGAGTGGTTTGAGCTTCTTCCAGAAAGGAGAGTGACCAGGCGGGGTCAAGATAGAGGGTGAGTATCACCATGTCTGAGACACACTGCTGGGGCCAAAATCAGGGGATCATTCAAAGAGCAGGTGCAGAGCAGAGCAAAGAAGGGGATGCCGAGAGGTCAGACTGTGGCCGATGCAGGGACAGAGGGACAAGCTAGGGATGAGTGGCTGAGAACACACTAAAGAAGGTCAGAGCTTGTCTACACTGGGGGCTGGCAGGTGACACAGGCGTCAATCCCCGCATGCTGTGGGCTGGAGGACAAATGCTGCCCTAAAAGGCCTGCCTCATCTAGTTCCCCCTTTCCTAAAGGATCAGAGGAAGCTCAGGCTGGGGCCAGTGTGACAGGACATGTTACAACCGAGGGGCCGCAACACTGTACACTGGAACTGCTTGGGGAAGCCCAGGAGAGAAGGCTTTCACTGTGGAAAATCACCAGAGTACGTCAAGCTGCATAGAAAGCCGTTCCTGAAATTCCCAAATGATCATCCTAGCATCATGCCAGTGACCACCCTAAAACACAGATACAACGTAGTCAATTGCTTGCTTGTACAAACATATTATTTCTTCATAGAAAATACAGCTATTGCTTTGGAACAGAGTAACAATTCTTCAAAGTGGCATTTGAGACCCAGAGATCTTTAATATCATCCCCCAACTTAAATCGTTCCAGCTTTTTAGTTTGTTGTTTACAGCCCCCTTACACCCCTCACCATCATATACATGTGTACTCCATGGGACTGGATATAACAATACTAGCAATATGGTGCCCTGCTTTTTTTAATAGTAAAAAGTAATTTCAAACAACATTATACATAAAAAGAATCTAAACTGCTTTTTAAATAATAAAAAATAATTGTAAAATAAATCATACATAAAAAAGCATAAAAAGAATATCTGTGCAGTTGAAACAATAAAAATACAGTAGACATCATAAATCTACCACCGAGCTTAAAGAAACGGATCCTTACAAATGTATTAGAAGCCCACCACGTGCCCTTCCCCAGCCCTGCAAGTAATTGTCTTGCAGCATTGCCTGAATATGGTCTTCATCATCTTTTGCTTTTCAGTATAGTTTTTGACATAGTAACAAAATTTTTAAAATTCCCTTTTATAATCGCGA
Source organism: Lepilemur ruficaudatus (assembly GCA_963574885.1). NCBI lineage: Eukaryota > Metazoa > Chordata > Mammalia > Primates > Lepilemuridae > Lepilemur > Lepilemur ruficaudatus. The sequence continues at coordinate 119,141 of CAUYRT010006339.1, read as the reverse complement.
ATTGCTGGTGTTTAGAAATGCAGTGATTCTTGTGTATTGAATTTTTTAAAAATCCAACAAATTTGGTAAATTTGTCTGTTAATTCTAAAAATTTATCTTTAGTGTCCTTTGGGTTTTCTATATAGAAATTTTTAACATCTACAAATAATGACACTTTCGATTATTGCTTTCCAAACTTTTTAGGTTTTATTTATTTTTCTTCTTATTGCACTGGCTAAGCCCTTTAATACATTACTGAATAGAAAAGATAAAAGCATGTATTCTTGTTATTTTGCTGCTCTTAATGGGACTGTCTTAGACATCTGCACACGTGATATGCTGTAGGTTTTGTTAGGTGCTCTTTATCAAGTTAAGGAAGTTCCTCCCATTCTTGGCCTGTTACATGTTTTGTCTATTTTTAAGCCATGAGTGGGAACTGAATTGCATCAAACTGAATTGCATCAAACTGATCTTTGCATCTATAAATATGAGCATTGATTTCATCCTTTCAGTCTACTGATATGAGGAATTACATTGATTGATTTGAAAATTAAACCAACTTTGTCTTCTGGGATAATTTCAATGTGATCATGATGTATTATTATTTATACATTTTCTTTGTATGTTCTTTATAGTATGTTTGTTTAGACTAAATTGATCTGTAGTTTTGTTTTCTTAGCAGCAGGCATATGATAGCCTCATAAAATGAGTCAGGATGTGCTTTTAACTTTTCTATTCTTTGGAAGAATGTGTATAAGATAAAATTATCTGATCTTTGATGTTTGATAGAAATCAGCTCTAAGACTGTTTGGGTCTGGGGTTTCCTTTATGAAAGAATTTTAACAAAGTAAGATCTATTTCTTCTTGAAACAATTTTAAAAGATATGTATCTATCTCACCATTTATTGCCATGAAATTGTTCACATCTTTGTTATTAGTTTAATTTCTATGATATTGTAGTTATATTCCTTTATTCTTATATTTCCATTCCCAATTTTGTTGTGCTTTTCTTCTTTTTCTTGATTAATCTTGTCTAATGTTTGTCTATTTTATTAACATTTTCAAATCACTGATTTAACTTTGGTTGTACTCTTTATTTACGTTTGTTTTTATGTCTATAATTTCTGTTCTTGTGCTTGTTTTTATCCTTCTGTATTACTTGCCTTTTTTTTCTAATTTCATATTTTGGGTACTTAGCTCATTCATTTTAAGCTGCCTTCTTTACTATAAGTATTTCAGACTATAAATTTCCCTCCAAGTACCACTAAGGTAACGCATAATGTTTTTATTACACTTACTTATAAATATTTTCTAATTTTCATTTCTATTTCTTCTTTGTCTCATGAATTATTAATAAATGTATCTTTATAAATCTAAAGCATATTTTAAGCTTTTATCTATGTGTAACTTAGTTGTATTGTGGTCAGATTATGTGGTCTGTATGATACAAATTTTTTCAAATTTGTCGAGGACAGCTTTATGATCAATATGTGGTCAAATTTTACAAAGTTTCCTATGTGGGGAAAGAATATATTCTCCATGTGTTAGATATGATAGCTTCTTGTTTTATCAATTAGAGCAATTGTGTCAAAATATCCCATGAATAAGTAGATTCATTACTTTGTTGTTTTGGCAGTTCTTGCCTGATACATATTTGAAGATGTCATTTAGGGTGTTCAAGTTAAAATTTTTTTCAGGTTATTATTGTTCTAATTCATTTTATTTCATCCTTTGGTTTCAATTATTCAGTGTGGTTACATTTTATGTTTGTCTCTTGTAAACATTATATATTTGAATTTGTTTTTTCTTTTTTACTCAGACTGATCATATTTTAGGGAAGATTCTGTTCATTTATATATAGTGTGATTAGGATTTATACCAATAATCTATTTTTTTTCTTTTTTTTTTGAGACAAGTTCTCAGTCTGTTGCCCAGGCTAGAGTGCCGTGGTGTCAGCCTAGCTCACAGCAACCTCAAACTCCTGAGCTCAAGTGATCCTCCTGCCTCAGCCTCCTGAGTAGCTGGGACTACAGGCATGCACCACCATGCCTGGCTAATTTTTTCTGTATATATTTTTAGTTGTCCAACTAATTTCTTTCTTTTTTTCTTTTTCTTTTTTTTTTTTTAGTAGAGACGGGTTCTTGCTCTTATTCAGGCTGATTTCGAACTCCTGACCTTGAGTTATCCACTCGCCTCGGCCTCCCAGAGTGCTAGGATTACAGGTGTGAGCCACGGCGCCGGGACTATACCAATAATCTAACTATGCAATTTCTATTTGTCTCAAAGCTTTATCTTTTTTACCTTCTTCTTTTGTGCCTTATTTTGAATGGAGTGCCTTAAAATCTGAGCCCATTATTATCCCTCTACTTGTTTTAAAGATACACACTCTATGTCTGTTCTATTAATGGTTGTCTTAGCTGTTTCAATATGCATATTTAAGAATGTTTTAAGTTGATCAATATCTATTGTCATCTCAAATGATACACTAAATACACTTAATTTTTAGGTTTATTGCTTTCTAGAGGTGAATTTACTGTGAAGCTAATGAAACATGAGTTTTTTAAGATTCTTCAATTACATGGGCTTTTTCTAAGATGCTGAACCTAGTGTTGTTTTTACATTGGTATTCTTTTTAAGGAGATGAAGTATGTATGTTTAAGGTATCATAGAACCTGGATTGGCCCCTGATATTTTCAGATCTTTCTGTGGATCATTAACTTCTGTGTAGCTCAGCATTATCTCTAAGAAGGCATTTCTTTCTTATATTGTATCTCCTGTTTTGGCTGAGTGTGGAAGTTTCTTCAGCAAATCTAAAGGACCACACTGCTGTGGCAGGGACTGAGGTTGTGAAACTTGCTACTCAACTGCAAACATGGCCATTTCTTACAGAAAAGGAAGGATGTCAAAGAATGGATCCAAGAGCTTCTGAGAACAGTGAACTATGGAGATACTTCCAGGAAGCAGACCCAGCTTCTAGTCAGGGACATTCCCTTACCCCGGAGCAGGGAGAGGGGCTGCAGGAGCCCAGGTGGATTTAGTAGTTGTATGTGCCTCCTTTTTATCCTCTTCTGGGAGGAAGTGTCTATGTAGTTACTCGGTCTCTGTCCCATCACTGAATCTTGAGTTGGGAATTCCGGGGGGGCGGGGAGGGAGAAAATAACTTATCTTTTCAGTTTGTAGGTCTCTGGGTCAGATTTAGATAACAAGATCATGGACTTTAAAGAGCTCGATGTTATAATAAGATGAGACTTTTAGGGGTACGGGTGCGAGCACTTTGCCAGATCACCCTGCTCTGGGCTCAGGAATGCCCCTGACCAGAGCCTGGTTCTGCTCCCTGGGATGGCTCTGTGGTCTGCTCTTGGAGGCTCCTGGAGCCACTGCTAAGTTGTTTTGCATCAAAGGCTAGTACGTATCCTTCTGGAGAGAGAAGTCCATCTTGGGCTTTTCTTCTCTTAACATCAAACATTAAATAGAATAAATAAATAAATAAATAAATATTGCATATAAATAAATATAATACAAATATTTTTCAAGGTGTTATATTATTTTTAAATTACTCAATAAAATTAAAATATCTTTGAGTAGCTTTTAGAGTTAATTAAGTCATCTATTTAATTTTAAATATCCATACCACTCTTCATATAAGCAATTATTGGAGGAGGCTTAGGAAAATTGTTACAGATTAAAATAAAAGTCCATGTGGGCTATGAGGGTGGAAATAGTAAGTAACACATCACAAGTGCTCCTCAGGGTCCCACGCATAAAGGGGTCTTAAAGGTGCTTCTGCTCTTCCAAGCGGCCCACAAGGAAAGGAAGACATGATCCCACGGCACAATTGACAGTGTCCTTAGTATAAACAAACTGTAACAGCTCTCGGGGGGCACCTGCAGTTGATGCTGTTGAGACTTGAGACCCATGGCCCTGTGGCTTCTAACCGAGCAGTTGCTGCACAGGGCAGGGGACAGCGTCCTTTACCTGTATCCTCACAGGGTCAGCAGCTGGGGTTTCCCAGCAGCCTTTGGTTTGCTTTCCACATGCCTGTGCTCTAACCAGCAAGCAAGGCTCACGGCACAAGCTCCCTGGGAGAGGCTCCGAGAACTCAGTCCACGCAGCTAGGGCTCAATCCTTCACCCAGTCCTCAATGAATAATATTTTTCTCAACTTTAAGTGTGAAGCGATGACATTTTCAAGGTTTTCCTCCCTGATATGAGGAGTGCAGCTGGTCTTCTTTGCCTTTTAGTTGCAGAAGGACACATACAAATGCCCGGCCAGAGTAAACTGGATTCCATTCTCTGCTGAGAGAGGGACAGCTGTCGACCAGGACGCGTGCCTTAGAGCAGGTCACCCTGACAGTGTCAGTGGCTGATCCCTCTCACTGCATGGGAGGCTTCCTGAGGGTAAAGCCCACACCTGGTTTGCTCACCACCTGCATTGGTTTGCAGGGGCTGCCGTAACAAAGCGCCACAAACTGAGTGGCTTAGACAACGAAATGCATTGTCTTAAAACACTGGGGGCTGGAAAACACAAAATCAAAGTGTCATCAGGGCTGGTTCCAGGCCTCTCTCCTTGGCTTTAGATGGCCACCTTCATTTCACATGGCCTTGTCCCTGTACAACTCTCTCCAAATGTCCCCTTCTTATCAGGACACCAGTCATATTAGATTAGGGCCCTCCTTTGGTGATCTCACTTTAACTTGATGACCTCTGTAAAGACTCCATCTCCAAATAAGGTCACATTCGGAGGTGCTGTGAGTTAGGGCATCAACTCGGAATTTTGGGAGGGACACAATTCAACCCCTAACACCATTGTGCCTCCAGTTCCTGACAAGCATCTGGCACAAAAGCAAACTAAAGAATATTTGGAGAATTAATGAATGAATACATAAATTCGGACCTATTTATCAATAGGCAGAGCATGTTCAAGGCTGAAGGTTTTTATATTTTAGCAATAATTCTGGGCTGGAAAATCCGAAATAGATGTTAGTAAATGCTCATGTTAGTCATATAAGCCTTAGCAAAGCTTAGCAGAGGATGTCTCACTTTAAGTTATGTGACCTCCTAAGGAACACTCCAAGATAAACCAGTTATAAAAAGTAGCTCTCAGTAAACAAATGGGTAGAATCTACACAGGGTCATTACCCAAACAGTCCAGCATACCTTGGAGATATTGAGGGCTTGATTCCAGAACACTGCAATAGAGCAAATATCTCAATAAGTCAAGCCACACAAGTTTTTTGGTTTCCCAGTGCATAAAAAGTTGTTTATACTATACTGTAGTCTATTAAGTGTGTAATAGCATTATGTCTAAAAAAGCAATGTATATACTGAGCAATGGATTTGCTAAAAAAAAAAAAAAATTAAAACACACAAAAAACCCCACAGTGTGTATATCTTAATTTAAAAATACTTTATTGCTAAAAAAGTGCTGATGATCATCTGAGCCTTTAGCAAGTCATAATCTTTTTGCTGGTGGAGGGTGTTGCCTCCATGTGACTGCTCAGGATGGTGGCTGCTAAAGGTTGCGATGGCTGTGGCAATTTCTTAAAATAAGACAACAAGCCGGGCGTGTTGGCTCACGCCTGTAATCCTAGCACTCTGGGAGGCCGAGGCAGGAGGATCACTCAAGGTCAGGAGTTCAAAACCAGCCTGAGCAAGAACAAGACCCCTGTCTCTACTAAAAATAGAAAGAAATTAATTGGCCAATAAAAATATATAGAAAAAATTAGCCGGGCATGGTGGCACATGCCTGTAGTCCCAGCTACTTGGGAGGCTGAGGCAGAAGGATTGCTTGAGCCCAGGAGTTTGAGGTTGCTGTGAGTTAGGCTGATGCCATAGCACTCTAGCCCGGGCAACAGAGTGAGACTCTGTCTCAAAAAAAAAAAAAAAAAAAAAAAAAGACAACAGTGATGTTTGTTGCATAAGTTGACTCTTCCTTTGATGAAAGATTTCTCTGTAGCATGCAATGCTGTTTGATAGCATTTTACCCACAGAATTGTTTTCATAATTGGAGTCAATCATCTCAACCCAGCTTTATCAAATAAGTTTATGGAATATTCTAAATCCTTTGTTGTCATTTCAACAATGTTCACAGCATCTTCACCAGGAGTAGATTCTATCTCAAGAAACCTCTTTCTTTACTCATCCATGGGAAGCAACTCCTCATTCATTCAAGTTTTATCATGAAATTGCAGCAATTCAGTCACATCTTCATGCTCCACCTCTAATTCTAGTTCTCTTGTTATTTCCACCACATCTTCAGTGATTTCCTCCACTGACATCTTGAACCCCTCAAAGTCATCCATGAGAACTGAAATCAACGTCTTGCAAACACCTGTTAGTGCTGCTATTTTGACCCCTTCTCATGAATCACAAATGTCCTTACTGGCAGCTAGAATGGTGAATCTTTTCCAGAAGATTTTCAATGTACTCTGAACAGATCCATCAGAGAAATCACTATCTATGGAAGCTATAGCCTTACAAAATGTGTTTCTTAAATAATAAGACTTGAAAGTTGAAATAACTCCTTGATCCATGAGCTGTAGAATGGATTTTATGTTAGCAACAGTGAAAACAATATTCATCTCCTTGTACATCTCCATTAGGGCTCTTGGGTGACCAGGTACATTGTCAGTGAGTAGCAATATTTTTCAAGGAATCTTTTTTTCTGAGTTGAGTTTTCTCAACAGTGGGTTTAAAATATTTAGCAAATCATTCTGTAAATAGATGCGGTATCATACAGGCTCTGTTTTTTCATTTATAGAGCATAGGCAGAGTAGATTTAGCATAATTCTTAAAGGCCACAGGATATTTCAACTGGTAAATGAGCACTAGCTTCAACTTAAAGTCACGAGCTGCATTAGCCCTTAACAAGAGAGTCAGCCTGTCCTTTGAAGCTTTGAAGCCAGGCATTGACTTTTCCTCTCTAACTGTTAAAATTCTAGATGGCATCATCTTTCGATAGAAGGCTGTCTCATCTACAGTGAAAATCTATTGTTGAGTGCAGCCGCCTTCGTCAGTGATCTCAGCTAGATCTTCTGGAGAACTTGCTGCAGCTGCTCCGTCAGCTCTCGCTGCTTCTCCTTGAACTTCTATGCTAAGGAGACGGCCTCTTTCTTAAACCTCGTGAACCAACCTCTGCTTGCTTCAAATATTTCTTCTGCAGCTTCCTCACCTCTTTCATCCTTCACAGAATTGAAGAGACTTAGGGTCTTGCTTTCGATTAGGCTTTGGCTTAAGGGAATGTTGTGGCTATTTTGATCTCCTATCCATACCTCTAAAACGTTCTTCATATCAACAGTAAGACTGTTGGGCTTTCTTATCATTCATGTATTCACTGGAGTAACACTTTTAATTTCCTTCAAGAACTTTTCCTTGGCATTCACAACTTGGCCTTGGCTCACTGTTTGGCACAAGAGGCCTAGCTTTTGGCCTGTCTTGGCTTTCAATGTGCCTTCCTCACTAAGCCTAATCATTTCTAGCTTTTGATTTAAAGTGAGAGACATGAAACTCATTCTTTACTTGAACACTTAGAGATCGTTGTAGGGTTAATAGCCTAATTAATTAATAATTGGCCTAAAGTTAATATTGTGGCATCTCAGGAAATAAGGCAGTCTAAGGAGAGGAGAGAGACAGGGGAACAGCCAGTGGAGTGGTCAGAAAACACAACATTCACCGGTTAAGTTTGTGTCTTACATGAGCGTGGCTCCTGGTGCCTGAAAACAACTACGATAATAACATCAAAATTCACTCATCACAGACGACCAAATAGATAGAGTAATCACGAAAATGTTTGAAATATTGTGAGAATTAATGAAATATGGCACAGAGACAGGAAGTGAGCACATGCTATTGGAAAAATGATACTGACAGACTTACTTGAAGCAGGGTTGCCACAAACATCCAATCTGTAAAAAATGCAATATCTGCAAAGCACAATAAAATGAAATAAAACAAGGTACGCCTGTAGTTAATGGGAGAAAAAACCTTCCAAAAGTGACGACTTGGGCTTTGAATGGCTGGTCTTGACCTGACACTAAAGAGATGCCCAGTTAGCTGTCCAGGCTCACAGTTTGAGCATGAGCACTTCCGCTGCAAGGGAAGACATTTCTCGCTTTCTATGCCATCAAGGCTGGGATCAGAGGCATTCTTTGTTCTCCTTTCCCTACCCAAATAGAAATGGCTGTGTTTATTTTTTCTGATTAAATGGGTAATGCATGCTAATTGTAAAGAAATTATCTAACAATTCTGAAACTTTAAAAGAAAAGAGTTCCTCAAAACTTCTAGAAGTCTGTAGAAGATAGCAACTTCTACAATGGAGGTGTGTATCATTCCAAACATTTCAATGTGCATATTCACATTTGATATATGACATATATTTACCCAAATGCGATTGTATAGTATACATTGTTTCATCACTTGAATTTGGAACTTAATACATCCTGGCTGGGAAGCATGCTTTATTTGATGCTGTTGCAGGATGCAGCTCTCCCTGGAACCCCTGCTCTTTACTCCAGAATATGCATCATTTCTAGTTTTTGCTACTATAAATATTATTTAATAAACTTTCAGATAGGTACACATTTTTATGATCATTCACTTACTTCCTAATGTAATGGCCAGTGGAATTGCCACATCAAAATGAATATGTTTATCCTAATGATTTTTACAACATCTTTCAGAAATGTTGCACCAGTACGCACTCTAATCAATAGTTCTTGAAATTGTGTGTGCTCACAACTTAAACATCAAACATTATCCTTTTGCAGTTTTGCCAATTTAACGGACAAAACAGATATCTCCTTGTCAGTATAGCTCACATTTCTTTGATAACCTGATCTGCTTATTGGCCACGTGCCTGTTTTTCTTTTTTGAGTTTCCTTTTCATTCTTTTATTATTAAACATTTTAAAGTTGTTTCTAGTGTTTTATTATTATAATTAGTACTATAGAGAGCATCACTGTATATGTTAATTTACTGGTTTTGGAATTATTTCTTTCAGACAAATTTCTACACATGTAGTTTCTGGGTAAAAGGAAATGACTTTTCTGGTGGGTGTTAATGTTAAATACATGTGACAGACTATTTATTAGTAAATAGCTTAATCACCATCTCTTTAGCTTTAGATATTAGGAAAGTACAAGAAAAATTATTATCTAATAATTAATCTAATTATTATCTAATAATTATCTAATAATAATTATTATTAAAAGAGTATATATATACTCTTTTATTCTAAACTTTCAGAATTGTTAGATAACTTCTTTACAATTAGCATGCATTACCCATTTAATCAGAAAAAATAAACACAGCCATTTCCATTTTGGTGGGGAAAAAAGAACAAAGAATGCCTCTCAATCCCAGCCTTGATGGCATAGAAAGAGAGAAATGTCTTGAAGACATATTGAACATATATATTAATTAGCTTTTCATTTATCACTATCTATATAGCTATCCTACTTAGATACCTCCTTCAATTATTTTGGCTTCTGAGAGAATAAGTCAGGATATCAGTACTGTTAGTTGATAGTAGGTTGTCCATATGTGTGTGAGTTCCACACCCTGCAAATAAATACTTTTGGGAAGAATGGAGGGAGAGAGAAATTGGTGGGTCAGTAACTGCTGTATAGTTCCATGATCCTCTGTTTCCTCTTTTTCTCACTTTTGAAACATTTGTCCCTTTCCACAGAAGCCATGATCACCACATTAATTTAAGGCTTGCATTTGCCACAAATAGCCAAACCCACTCCAGAGTAGCGTGCACGTCTTACAGTCACAGTTGTCCCTTGCATGTCTGCGTTCTGGTTCAGAGGCTGAGGACTGTCAGGACCAGGATCTGAAATTCTTGTGGCCTTTCCTAAATTGTTGCAGGATGGAAACACTCTTGTCTGGGAGGGAGGAGGAAGAAGAGACAAGGAAGAAGGAGTGACACTCAGAGCTGGGAAGCAAGGCTTGCCAGAAGCCCCTGCGGATGGCGGCTTCCATCTCGTTGGCCATTTAAAACCATTTCCCCGCATCCCGAGAGTCGGAGGGGCATGCGGCACTGCCTGGAGCAGATGCTGTTAGCTTCCTGCCTTGGCTTCTTTCTTACTAACATGCTCAGAGTGTTGCTTAGTCTAGTTTTGTTTTGTTTTCTGACAGACATTTAGGGCTTTTAGGGGAGGCCTGTGAATTGCCTTATTTTAAAACCCCCATCAGTGCTTAGCCCAGACTTGAGCACACAATCAATCGTTCACAGTTCCCAGAACTCAGCTGGCTACCAGTGAAGAGCTTAGTAAAACTAAGCTAACTACTAGTAATTACTACTTCCTGAATACTTACTTACCATATGCCAAGTACTTTTCCAAATGTTTTACATATATTAACACATCTTATCGCACAACAGCCTTATGAGATGGATACTATTATATTCACTTAACTGATGAGGAAACTGAAGCACAGAGTGGCTAAGTAACTTGCCCAAAGCCACACAGCTGGAAAGTAGAAAGCAGGGGAACTGGGATTTAAAGGCAGGCAGGCTGCTTCCTGGGGTGGGCTGCTTCCTCTACTGAACCACACACAAGTAAAGTAAGCTATAAGCGACTTACACCACCAAATCTTCATTACGTGATGAAAAACAAAATACACAGCTATTTTAAACCTGTACTTTAAGGAGAAATCTGATAGCTGTTCAAAGCAGAGGAGCTAAGGACATCTTTGCTCGTGCTGCAGACTGTCCTTTCCCTCATTTCTCATCCATGTGGATAGGGTTAAAAACCTCACCATCTTCTTCTTCATTCACTCAGTGTTTGTGGAAATGTCACAGTGATCAAAGCTGTCTTGGGGCACAGGGTGAGCCCTGCTGTAAGCCGAGCTTCTGTGAGGAGCCATGCCTTTCCTCTCCAGCCCAGGGCTGTCTACACGGTGCCTGGGGAGTGTTGTTTGATTCTCCTTTTAAGAAATACATCCACTGTGCAGTCTCCACACCGTGGCCTAGTGAGAAGACAGAAAACCAGAGGACCCAGTTTCAGCTTGTCCAGCACCTATGAGACCGTAGTTTCCGTGTGTATAAAAGAAGGCCAGTTTGGATTCTTTGGAAATAACTAGTTTATAAAATCAGCAGATAATGTGTAGACCCAGATGTGATTTGTTTGCAGACACGTGGGGGTGGCTTTTGCTCACCAAGGAGAAGTCTTTGATCTTTGCACAGAGTTAAGGTGGCAAGTCCAGAAGCCTAGTTTAACTTCATTTCACTATCCATAGCCTTCCTGCTTCCAAAGCTTTCATGTAAGATATTTCACATTTAACAGGTAGGGAGACCTAGGCAGGGCCTTGGCAGGAACGGGAGAAATGCGTACTGTGGCCCAGTGCTCCGTAAATGTGGACGGGCCCAGGAGACCTGACTGCCCGCTGTCCGCCTGGCCAGAACCCTCCCGGGTCCTTTAGTCTCGTCTCTGGGCCCCGGGAAGCTCACCCGCCGCGGTCCTGAGCCTGGCAGCAGGGCAGGCCAAGCAGCGCTGCAGCGACAAGCCGCCTCCCAAGGGCGGGGGCTGCTTCGTGTCTCTTGTGCAGCCAGCGGCGGGTCCCGAGGCCTCCAAGGCAGCTCTCCCCATATTCAGCAATTCAGGCAGTTCCGTTCTTTTGGCCTCTCTTTCTCAACACTGAGAAAACCCCTCATTGGTGCAGATGAAGAAAAATGAGAAGGTCAAGCATTGTAGTTAATTGCTTTGGCTCACAGGTGACACATTATTTCCATTCACTTTTCTTTGGTGAGAACCAGTTACCTGGCCAGACCTAAATTCAAGGAATAGCTTGTGATGGTCTGTGTAACTGGCTATTGGTAAATGCTAACTCACTCTGCTGACCATGTAGACCAAAGCTCTCTTCATTGGATAAAAAGTTCTACCTGCTAACCTCTGAGCCATTACCTTGGGGTTAGCCAGATTCCGGCTTGGGTAGTCTGGTGAGGAAGGAACTTGGGGTCACTAGGGGCATCAGTCCTAACAAATGGTGTTAAGTTTCTCTTTGATCACTTCCAATGATGGAGTCTCACTAACTTATGAGCCAGAAAACTCCATTTTAAGACAGCTCAAGTGGAAAATTCGTCTTGTTCTGAACCTGTCTACCATCCAGGCATGGCCACTTCTCAGGTTCAGTGGTCCATGACTAAATAGAGGTGGCTCTGTCCACACTCACTCTCCCATGACCCCTCAGATGCCTGAGGCCACAGACATGTCTCCATTCCATCTCCAGCTTTCTAGGTCTCACAGCCTCAGTTTCCTCCCCTACCTCTCATGTGACCTCTAACTTCTCACTGTCTTGATCCCCACTCTGTATGCATCCTTTTAGCATAGTACTCAGAAGCAGGTACCATTTCCCCATGGTCTGATGGTTGCCACTGCTCTTGTTCTGGGCTTTGCCTAGTTCTAGCAATGCCACCTAAGACAGCATTGCTTTTCCCAACAGCCACAGCACTCTCTGGGATTATATTAACCTTCTTCCCTTCCAAAGTTCTGTCCAGTGGCTTGTAGGCAAAAAGAGATCAAAATAAAAATGAAAAGGCTTTATTAATAGTTGGGAATGCATCCCAAGATTGACAAAAGTCAGGCCTCTTTGATCTAAACTTAAACAGAGAATTCATGTTGAAGCTGAAGGGTGACCTCAGCTCTCTCTAGCCTGTGTTGAGACAACCGGGAACTAGCGTGAGACTGGCATAACTCATCTGAAGGTAGAGAGACTGGGACACTTACGCACTGCAAGGTGGCCAGGGCTGCCTACAGAACACAAGTCCTGGGCCTCAACAGTCTTTGCTTAGACTGCAGAGAGGGAAGAAGAGAAGTCACTGGGCTCCTCCACTGGCCTAGAAGGAGATTGTGAAAGAAATGGATAAAAAGACATAGTGGTCCTGTCTGCTAGCTAAAGGCTCTCTTTTTGCATCATGATTTGACGATCCAGTCGATCAACTCCCCCCTACACACACACGCCCCTGGCTTTGTGTTATTTGCTCCCATGTTATCCAAGTTACTTAGCATGAGAGGGACAGTCACAGAGAAACAAGACACATGTCTGAATATTCCCAGCCAGGCTGACACACCTTGGGTATTGCTTTTAGCTATAAATTAATAATGTCACATAGCACAAGGGTAAAAATACAGTTTTTGAATATGTTCTGCTAAAATTTTACCAATACTAACGTCTTCTGCCCTAAGAGAAAATTAGGTCGGTTTGTCAGGGCTTGCTCTTGGTGAATTCCTGTTGGCTCATACTTCCCAGGTACTCTCTGATCTCTGATTTAATGGTTCTGCTCAGAAACTTTCAGAGAAGCAGTGTCTTGTCTTATCCTTCAGAATCTACCATCGTCTTCTTTGTGATCACAAGACAGCATTATCCATCCACCTCCACACTGGACCGACAGATTGCTTAACACTCAAGGGGCCTTTGTGCAAGGAGAAGAATGTTTATATTTGTACATCTTGGATTTGATAAAACATTAATTATTCTTAAGATTTTGACAAACAACTTTTTTTCTATCTTAACACAATATTTTCTCTAATCATATATCTCTAATATGATCGTTCATAGTTATGAATGTAATAAATTAAAAATTTCCTAATATTTATACATTATTACAAACCTACTTAATCAAATTTTCCAAACATTTAATTAAAAACACAAGTCAAATATATCAGATTCTTTTTAATGTCTCAAATGCTTTATAACAGAGGCTTATAGTAGCTGCCCTATCGGGGTCTCCCTTCTGCCTGAGTGCTTGGGCAGACCCTGTGGCCCGTGGCGATGTGGCAAGATCCTTTGCCCAATCCTGGCTGATGGGCTGAGTGCAGAAATGTGCCTCTTCTGGGCTAAAACATTAAACTGCCAGAACAAGACCCTCCAGTGCACTTTTGCCCTGTCTCAATGTATTGGTTTGCCCTGTCTCAATGTATTGCAACCAATACATATTGGTTGCAATATGTATTGCAATGCATTATTGCAATACTATGTATTGCAATTGCATATTACGTATTGCAATACGTAATAAATTGCAGGTAGCTAAGTTTCATGCCCAAAACTTAGTGGCTTAAAACAACAAACATTTGTTATGTCTCAGTATCTGTGTGTGGGAAATTCAGAAATGGCTTAGCTGAGTAGTTCTGGCTCAGGGTCTCTCATGAGGTTACAGCCAAGATGTTGGCCTGGACCACAATTATCTCTTAACTGGGGCTGGATGATCTGCTTGTATGAGGGCTCCCTTCCATGGTGTGGGTCTCAGTTCCCCAATGGCTGTGGGAAAAGGGGCTCAGTTCCAGGACACATGCACTTTTCCTAGGACTGCTTGAGCATCCTCACAACATGGCAGCTGGCTTCCCCCAGAGTGAGTTGTCCAAGGTGGAAGTCACAATGCCTATTATGATCTGGTCTTAGACAGCATGAGTTGTCACTTCTGGCACACTCTATTCTTTAAAAGCAGGTCACTAAGTGTAGTCCATATGGGGAGGAGAATTAGTCTCTAATTTTTGAAAGGAGAAGAAAATAATTTGTGGACACATTTCAAAACCACCATATTGAGTGCCTAAAACAGCCATATGTTCTAGATGATGCAACTACGAGCCTGTGGAGCCCCTGTCAGTCTGGGCCCCTGAGTGACTTGGTGGAGAAGAACCCTTTGCTGAACTGAAATGCATATGGAGCAGGGGAAAGAAATAAACCTTTGTTGTGTCAACTGATTGGAACTTTGAGATTATTTGTAATCATAGCATGACCTAGACTATCATGACCGGTAGTCATTTAAAGACATAAACATAAATAAAATTACATATGTAAAAGTGGTTACATAATTATGCATTCCCTGTGTTCAAATGGTTTTTATCTTTATTTATATTATTCATAAGGTTTCATTTCTGACACTCACATAGGGCTTTGGTAATTCTCGCAGATACTAGTAATCTTAGCAGACCCCAAACTAGGTACATGCCATTTCTGAAGAGAGGAGGTCACAGATTCTGGCCCAGGATAAGTCTGTATGTCTAAAGTGATCCAAACCAAACCCCTGACCAAGTTGCTTTTGATAATGGAGTTCTATTTGTTATATCCGGACTTTTAAGCCTCTGCCTTTCAAAATCTAATTTCAAAGATTTAATTTTTTTAAACTTAGTGTCTTTCCCAGAAATTATGTATTTTTAAAAATTTCTTATGGCTGACAGTACCTAAACTATTGTCCTGTCATTATGATGAATTGGCCTAGTCTATAAATATTAATTGGAAACTTATGCATGCCTTATCAATATTGCATTATAATTAGTGGGGTCATTTTGAGGCTCAATCTACTAAGAGATGAGAGATGGAGTGTGTGCAATGTTTAGCTAATTAATCATCTTGGAACACTGTGAAATTCTTTGTTTAATTGGTTGCTGTGTAGGACTACAAGAGAGCAATCAATTGGTTCACTCCCTATAGTATCCATGTTTGGGGGATTATTTTAGTTTGTGTATAGTTCCCTTTGTTTACTCTTTCTTACTTACAGACATAGAAATATAACTCTACTTTGTGAATAGACATATGCTTAATAGAAAAAATAAATACAAACATAAATATTCTTCTACTCAGTAAAAGCAATAAAACTAAATAAACCCTCATATGTGCATTCTTTTGCCCATATTCTATTAGCTTTGCTTTCTTCAACATTGTTATAAATTCATGATCTTTCACAAAGTCAACTTGTTTCAGTAACTTTGATTATTATTTTCTTTTTCATGCTCTGCTTGGTTGATGGGGCTCTTCAAACTGGTACTTTTGTGTTTTCAACGGTAACTTACTGTCATTTCTCAAACAATCTTATATTCTGGCATTAACAAGAGCATCCATACTCAATATTTTTCCTGTCCTAAGATATGGAATCAAAAGTCCTAATTCCTTTTGGTGGAAAGTAACTTTAAAGAACCAAATCTGGACCCAAGGGCATACAGGAGCTGTGGCAGACACTGTAGCCACCCAGCCTGTACCTTCTTTCACCTTCCTTGATGGTTACTTTTACATGTCAACTTGATTGGGCTGCAGGGTGCCCAGGTATTTGGTCAAACATTACTTTTGGTGTTTCTGTGAGGCTGTTTCTGGATGAGATTAACACTTGAATCGGTAGACTGAGTAAAGCAGACTGTCTTGCTCAATGCGGGGGCAGGGCTCATACAACCAGCTGAAGCCCTGCATAGAGCTAAAAGGCTGACCCACCTTTTTAGAAATAGGAAACGCCTTCTGCCTGACTGCCCCAAGCTGGGGCATGGGTCTTTTGCTCTGGACTCAAACTGAAACATCAGTTCTTTCTAGGTCTCCAGCTTGCTGGCTTCACCCTAGAACTACACCTGAGGCTCTCCCAGTCTCCAGATTGCTGACTGCAGGTCTTGAGACTTCTCAGTTTCCATAATTGTGTGAGCCCATTCCTCATATTATAATAAGTTTCTTTCTCTCTGTGTGTGTATGTGTCCTATTAGTTCTGTTTGTGTGGACAACCTTGACGAATGCACCTTCCACTTTACGAGAACTCTGGTTGCACGGAGGTGGCAAGGGGCTCACCTAGACACATGCACCTTCAGGCGCTCTTGCAGTGAGGATGGTCCCGCATGGCCTGGGCTGAGCCCCTTCATTTCCTGCCTGGACGGTGTCAGCAGACTGCTACTTCCTGTCCCCCATGCTCCCCTAAACCCAGTTCTTCTCACAGCATCCAGCGTGATCCTCCCACAGTGTCATCCGGACCATGTCTTCCACCCAAACCTCGCCACGGCTTCCATTCCTACAAAGTGAGAGCAATACCTGTACGGCGGCCCCTGGGGCTGTGTGGGACATGAACGCTGACCGCATGTCTCAAACACAGTGAGGAATCACAGCCTGCTCCGATCCCCCAAGTATCCACTTCATTGCCCTTCAGCAGTGCAGCCGCGTGTGGGGAAGCCTGTCCACGTCCTTTTGGAAGCACAGCCGGAGGCGCAGTCCTCACGTAGTGCAGCAGATACCGCGCCCTCACAGCACACGGTCCCTGCCCCTGTCTCAGTGTCAGACTGGCCTGTGTGCTTGTCCTGCACATTCTGGCACCTCAGCAGAGGACCCTGACACAAGTAACCATTCACAGCAGACGCTCGTCCTTCTGTTTGACTTTCTTGAATTTCTTCTGTGCAGGTCAGGGGCACTGGGTGGGGTACGGCACAAACTGAATACGGATGAGAAAGATTCAGCTTGGTACTTATTTATTGATTTCATTTTGTCACAAAAATAATTGGAAGGGGCTGTTATTTCAGCTACTAGGAAGAGCTGCCCAACAAAGACTCATAATGGAATAGGAGATTTTAGGAGGCAGTGAGTCCCTGCCTCAGCAGGCATCCAAGTACAAGCTGGAGGACAGAGGACTAGGGCTGCTGGAACAAGGTGTGCCTGGGGCAGGCCATGCGGAGGGCTCCGTCTGGACACCAGGCTTCTGTGGGACACCCTCCTCCTTCCCAGCTCCACTGGCTGAGTTAAACGGTGGTGTTGTCCCTTGAGAAATCCCAGAAAAGCCAAGGACCCACCTGATCACCGCAGGGACTCTCATCGGAGAGAGACCCCACCTGTCTGACAGTGATGGAACAGAGGGGTGGGAAATGCATCTCTCGGTTACATGTCACCATCACAAGGTGGATGGGAGGTTAGGCTGCTCTCCACACCGATAAAAGGAGTTTGATCTTTCCATCCTCTCTTGAGAATGGATCCCTTTTCATCACTTCTTCTAGAGGACTGATATTTAAAAGTTGTTTTTGGCATTTGTCAACATACATTTCTTCCAGATGTTACCCAAAGGTCTCAGACCAGTTTCAACAGCACAGAAGTTCTCAAAAAAGTCATAAGAATTTAAGAAGAGATTAAATTGGTGGTGAGGCTGGCCTGTGTCTTGAACAGGGTTTTGTTTGCTGAAGGCAAAAACCTGTCCTCAATGCTCTACTGGGCAAAAATACTATTTGCATTTAAGGAAAAATAACCCAGTGCTTTTTTGGGTGCTTGCACTTATTTTTCCCTTCTATTTTGAGTGAGGACAGTGGGGCCCTGTTTTCAGTTAACTTCAACATCTCCAGCCTCTGGCTTTATCTCTAATTAAAGAGGTAGGATCAATGGCATTTTAAATTTCTTTAAGATTGTTCGATACACAAGCACACTTTTCAACATCTAGCATTCTATTTATTCTGAGATGTTCTCTGTTCCCTCCTTCATTTTATATGCCTTGAACGAAACATCTCCTCTTCCTTTTAAAAATCTGACATTCATTCCGATTAGATAGAAGGAGATCCTGAGCTGGAAAACTATCTCTTTTACTTGACAAATTCCTACAGAAGTGAGCAAAGCAGAGCCTGGGAGTTCCTGGCTGGAAGGAATTTATTGATGGAGATCTGGATCTACATTTTTCTTTTGTTTTCAGCTTAGATCAACAAACAGTCTGATTCTGGAATCACCACGTAGGAAAGATGGAAGAAGTAATTTCTTTGTCACAGAGTCTGGGATGTCATGTTTTAAATACGCACAAGGATATGTGCTTGCAAAGGGGCTTTCTTTTAGCATCTTTCTGGGGCCCTTCCTGAGCTCGACTGCGTGAGCTTGTTGCCGTCTGCCTTCACTCCTGTGCTGAAACTCGATTTTGGAGAATGAGTGTGGGAGGCAATCCTGCAAAGGGGGAAAGAAAAAAAATTCAGTTGAGTGTATATATTTCAATCTCTCTGCTGTTCATTTTGTGGCAGAGTGTGTATTCCCCAGACAGGTGCAACAGTACCATTTGTCCTACGTGCTCTGCAGTGATGTGGCTTTGCCACCCCACATGGACAGATCCTACTCAAAACCAAGTTGATGTCATCTCCTTTGGATACTCTGGGATTCTTCCCATTGGGTGGTAGTCTACCCGCTCCTCCAGCCCCATGCCCCACCTTGGCTTGTGCTCTCACAGCACTGGTTATACCTCCAGGGTCACCCTTCCATATGGTACCATAACACATCTGGCCATGTGTCTCATCCCTACTAGGTTGGAAGGTGCCACAATCTCAATGGCCACAGTATCTAGCATGGGCCCCGGTGCAGGTGGCATTCAGGGTGGCTCTTTGAATCTTATAGGTTTATAAAAAATAGAAAAAAAAGGCCATGTGTCTTTCTCCTTATCTACTCAGACACTGGTGCTAGAGGCCTGAACTGACCAGTGGCTGCCATTTTGTTAGGAAGTCCAGGCTGCACGGAAAGACTACACATAGAAGCTGAGTGAAAAGGTTGTCAGATGATCCTGCCGCCAGCTATCAAGTCACCTCCAAATGTTCTAGGCTTCCCAGCAGAAGCTGCAGACCTGGTAGAGCAGAGAGAGACCATTCTACTCTGCTCTGACTTAATTCCAGACCTACAGCATTCATGAGCATAATAAAATAATTATTTTATGCTACTATATTTGCAATGGTTTGTTACCCAATGAAGATGAGCAAAACACCTTTCTTAGACAAACAGCCACTCTGAATGGCACCTATACCAGGCCCGTGCTGGACACTGGCTGTTGAAACTGTGGCACCTGCCAAACTAGTAGGGATGAGACACATGGCCAGATGTGCTATGGTACCATATGGAAGGGTGACCCTAGAGGTATAACCAAGTGCTGTGAGAGCACAGGGACAAGGTGGGGTGTGGGGGCTGGAGGAGCAAGCATCTACCACCCATTTGGAAGAATCCCAGAAGGCATCCAAAAGAGACGACCTTGACTTGGTTTTGAGCAGGAGTCAGGAGAAGAAAAAGAAACAGTTCCAGGTGGAGAGCACAGCTCACTCATAGACACTAAATCATGGACGGCTTGGGATGGAGAAGGAACTCAGACTGTCCCTCAGCTTGAGCTCAGCCTCCATGGGCAGAGATGACAGGGCTGGATCACAGGAGGTCAGGGTACCAGGCCAAGGAGATGAGACTTGGCATGGGGTGTTGTGGAGGCTGAGGGGGAGGGAGAAGCATGGGCGCTGCCTATTTCCAAGGGATCCTATGTGACAGCGACTACAGCGACTACCCATGCCCTGCCTACTTCTTGTTTCTTTATGGCTATGACATGCTAGGGACCTGTGGCCAGGCCTGGACTCAACTGACCACCTGGCTGCAGCCACTCTGGCTCAGGTCCCACGGGAATGGCACTGTTTCTTCCTAAGCAGCCCTAGTGTGGACACATTTCCCTCTCACACGGGTTTTCCCCATTGGGTTTCTTCCCTGAGCTAACGGGGACAGTGTCTGGGGATGCCCAGCCAAAGCTCTTGTGACATTCTTGTTCCCAGGAGCCTACAAGGACTCTGCTGTCCCCACCTCCCCGGGGTAAGCAGAGAGCAGCCTTTGGACAGTTGCCCAGGCTCGGGCAGAGGCCCCTGCATACCGCCTGTTGCTTTTCAGCAGGAGCTGTGGCCTCCTGCAGGGACCACGTCTGCACTGAAATGGATCTGTCTTGAGGCTACTTTGTTTTAAACTCTAGGGCAACTCCAAGAGTTGAAAGTGCCATTCACCCAAACGAGCAAGATGTGGAATTCGGCACAATGGTTGACTTAGCTGTCTGGAGGGGTCGTAAGCCAGCTCACGCTAATGGAGCATCCCATCTGTGCTGGGCCCTGGGTTAGGGGTCCTCTCAGCTGCAAATCCTAGGCAATAAGCCCTGAACCTCCATAAGCCTCAGTTTCCCTGACTCAGAGTCGCTCCCTCTGTGGGGCCCTGAGGCTGCCGTGACGCAGATCGTGCGGAGCACTTGGGGCAATGCCTGGCCCTGTGCAGGGACAGTAAGTGTTCACCGCTGTTGGTATTATCCTCACTACCCACTGTCAGCTCCACAAAGAAAGTATTGTCACCCCACCTCATATGTGGGTAATGAGCCCCCAAGAGGCTGCGAACTTGCCAAGAGCCACTAAGCTCTGAGTGCTTGAGCTGGAGTCCGAATCCTGTCTCCTGTCCCCCAGGCGGGGCACTTACTAGCAGCTGCCACCGCAAGGCTAGCAGCCTTGTCTCTGGCTTGGACGCCTGCGGTGGCCGAGGGTAGGATCTTTCTTCAATTCACTTTCTACTCTGCAGCTACAGCCACGGGAGAGAGCAACCCCTCGCTATGCACCCTTCCCAGGTTAAGACTGTGTCCCTTGCCCACAGTGGTCCCAGCCACAGAGACAGAAAGGACAGTGGGGTTCAGGGACTGGGGGAGGGAACTGCTGTTTAATGAGAACAGAGTTTCAGTTTGGAGTGCTGGAGAAGCTCTGGAGGTGACTGTGGCAATGGTCGCACAGCAGTGTGAATGCACTTAAGGCACCTGACCTGTGTACTGAAAAATGGTCACCATGGTAAACTGTATGTTGTGTGTGTTTCACAACTGAAAAAGAAAGACTGCTCCCCTAAAGGCTGAGGCCCAGGCTCCTCGACGAGCAAGCGGCACCCTCACTGAGGGCCGTCCGCTCGGCCGCCCCTGCAGCCTGGTGCGTCTGTCTGTCTGTGGGCAGCCCTCTCCCCTGACGCCCTGGCACCTGCTCTTGGCAGCTTCTGTGTGCACACCACACTGCTCTCCTTCTTTCTTGCTCAGGCTGCCCTCTGCCTTGGAGTCCCCTCAGTCCCCGTTTCTTGACTTCTCATCCTGGACGTTGCAGCCTGGGCAGGGCTTGGCAAGGGCACCTGGCCTCACTGGCCTCAGGGTTCATGATACTGTGCTGACGCATTCGGGACCAGAGGACTGTAATGGCCTCCTCTTGCCTCTCCCTGCTGAAGTGGGGGCTTCTCCGACCAGAAATTGCTCCCAGTCACCCCTGGGGCTCCGGCTTCTCATACCAGGCTCTGGCCCAATGCCCCGACAGGCTGGTCAGCACAGGCAGCAGCCCAAAGCCCCTGCCTGGAGGCAGAGGTTCCAGAGGGGGCGTGGCCCTGAACTCACCCTGCCCTCCACATTTGGGGCTAGGGACACGGGTGGGTGGGGAGACAGAGCTGCACAGGTGGGACGTGCCACTTGCCTTGTGCCACACAGGGCTGCATGGAGAGTGGCGAGGGGGGAGGAAGGAACATCAGCAGGGAAGTGTCCTCTTCCTACAGAGGCGAGCGCTGTGGATGGGGTCAGCTGCCTCTGTGTCACCTTCCCCATCTCTGGCAGAGCCTCTGGGCCCTGAGATTCCATGGGGGCTGGGGTCAGAGCTCCCAGGACAGCAGAGGCAGGACCAGGCCACGGGGGTGTGTGACTGTGGGCGGATGGAGGTGAGAGGGATGGAGAGAGGTGGTAAGGTGTGGCCTGCCCCTTCCTTCTGGGGCTAGGTGACGAAGGTGTGATCCAGTACCCGACCCAGGCTGGTCCTATCATGCTATGCTGGTGTCTGCTTGGAGGTGGGGGACCCAGAGCTCAGTGGTGACAGGCCTTGCCAAGTAGCCATCACAGGATCCTTCCCTGCGGCATCTCGGCATAGCAAATCTCTCAGGGCAGTGCAGCTGTGACCAAGAGCATGCACTGTGGAGTCACCCTGGCCTGGCTGGAATCCCAGCTCTAGCACTGCCTACCTGTGTGACCTTAAGCAAGTTGCTTAACTTCTCTGTGCTTCTGTTACTCAATAATAAAATGGAGATAGTGAAAGCACCTACCTCCTGGGGTGCTTCAGTTCTTGTCCTGTAGAAAAGGCTGTGTCGATCTTGGCTGTTATAATTACGATCTTGTTCCTGGCTTGGCCCTGGGAGGCTGGGGGAGAGTTCTGAAATACCACTCCATAGATGACCAGGAGGAAGAGTTTGTGTGATTTGTCACTTTGGGGGCAAGCCAGGCCATTGTCACCTCAGGTCAGCTCCCTTGACTTTTCTGAGAAGGGCCTGGAGCCTGAGGCTGCAGACGGCCCAGGTTTGGGGGCAGCAAAGGCTCCCCACCTCTCAGAGCTGGCTAGCCTGGGCAGCCCTGGGGGAGGTGGGGCGGCCGCGAGCCCGAAGACAAACATATTAACTGAACTTTCCATCTGTCATTTCAGAGAGTCATTTACTGCCTAGCTGTGGTTGGAAAAATTAAGTCCTTATAATTTAGAGTCAACATTTCTCGCGGAATCATGTTAGACAAGTTGGCGGCACTCGCAGCCTCTCGGCAGAGTCGCCTACAGTCAAAACAAGTTTGCCTCGGCCGCTGCCGACTCCCCTGCCTGTGGCTGGGCCACTGTCCTGTGCTGGCCACGGGGCTGGGTTACGGGGAAGTCGCCAACAGGTATGGGCCACAGGAGGGGCGGCGAGAGCGGAGCCGTGTCCCGGGCCCTCCCTGCCAGGGCAGGCGGAGCTGTCAGCCCAATAGCGCTGCCATGACAGAATGCCGCAGGCCGGGCGGTGTAAACAGCAGAAATTTATTTTCTCACAATTTTGGAGGCTGGAGGTCCGAGATTAAGATGTGGGCAGGGCTGGTTTCTCCTGAGGCCTCCTCCTTGGTTTCCAGATGGCCGCCTTCTCTGAGTCCTCACACTGTCGCGCTCCGTGTGTGTCTGTGTCCTAATCTCTTCTTACAGGGACAACAGTCATGTGGGATTGGGGTCCACCCTAATGGCCTCACTTTAACTTAATTGCCTCTTTAAATGCCCTGTCTTCCAAATAGAGCCAATCCTGAGGTCCAGGGCAGTTAGGACAACAGCATATGAATTTAGGCGGACGGCACAATTCAGCCCATAACGCCCTTTCCATTCTAGATTGGCCCATTCTCACTCTACCCAGGAGAAACTCATTTCCTTGACTCCATCGTGCCGGGGAGGAAGCCGGGGCTCTGGACAGGCAGGTGGTTGTCCTGAAGCCCCACAGCCAACAAAGCCAGCCCCCACAGAGGCAGCATGCCGGGCACTGCACGGGCTCCTGGGACCCTCAGAGGCTGCCGTGCCCGTGACTGGGAGACGGGCTTCAGCTCAAGGCAGAACTGTACCCCAGGGAAAGGAGAGCCCTGGCAGCAACCTCCCTACCCTTGGGAGGGCCAAGCAGAAGTTGTCCCCAGTGGCGGGCTCCTCTGCTTCTCCGTCCACCCTGCTAGTCCTCCATGGCCATTAGCTTGCAGGGCCGCCCAAAGATTGTCTCATTCAACCTAGTTCCAGTAAGTAAACTTTTGGGGCTTCCCTGAAAGACCTCCCTCCAACCGCATCCACCCCTCTATTCCGAGGTGGAAACTGAGGTTCACCCACGTGCCGTGACCCGCCCCAGGCCAACAGCGAGCAAAAAGGCAAAACCAGAGTCCAGGTTCCTTGGCTACAGCCCCGGGATGGTCCGAGAGACTCGCAGTTGACTCTCAGGTCCTGCCCTGGCTTTAGGCTCACAGGGCTGCGATCCCCATGCAGAAGCCCTGCTACCAGGCGATTGAGTCAGGGGACACCCCTGAGTGACAGCCCATCTGGACAGAGACCAGGAGGTCTGTTTCCAAAGAGGGTGTGGTTCTCTGACACCCCTCAGGTCATCTGCCAAGGCCCCACACGCATCTGCTACCACTTCCTGGCTCCCTACCCTCGCTTCCCCTGACTGGCGAGAGGAAGATATTAGCGTGGCTGCCCCAGGGGACCGAGTCTGCTGGCCCTCAGTGTGTGGCTGTGCCACCATCGCTGCCCAGCCTGCCTTCCCCCAGCTGCCCGGGCCCTCCCCCACTCCCTTAGGAAGGACAGAGCCTATGGGTGAGAGGCCTGTCTCCTGCCCGCTCCGGCCCTCTGCCTCAGGGACAGAAGGCTCCTCCTGACCAACGGCCTCCAAGCAAGAAAGAACAAGACTCTTCGCAGCCACCAGCTTGGAGGCTCCTTTTCGCTATGTCTGATGATCGTGGAGGGGGGGGTCCCCCTGCGGGAGGCAGAATTCTAAACAGCGCCAAGTTTCTTTCCAGGTGCTGGATTCCTTCCCTTGGGTGTGGGGAGGACCCATGACTCTGATGGGGCATCACTCCTGTGATTAGGCTGCATTAGCTGACAAACGGGGCTGCGCAGGTGTAAATAAATTATCTAATCACTAGATTTTGACCTAGCAAAAAGGGAGATTACCCTGGTGGGCCTGACTTTATCAGGTGAGCCCCCAAAGAAGATGCTGCCACACTCCCCTGCTGGCCTGGGAGAAGGCAAATGCCATGCCCATGAAGGACCCCATGGCCGGGGGCTGCAGGGTCTCCAGCAGCTGAGAGCAGCCTCTGGCTGACAGCCCCCTCAGTGCTCTGGCCACGTTGCCGAGTGCTGCCAGCCACTGAGATGAGCCTCACGCTAGAACACAGCCCAGCGAGAGCCTGGGCAGAGCACCCGCCCCCCATGCCTAGAATCTCTGCCCCTGGGAACTGAGCTGATGGTGTGTGTTGTTTTAAGCCACTAATGGTGTAGGAATCCCAGACTGACCTAAGCATGCTGCACCTGGCACCTTGGTGCGCAGGGACATGCCTCAGTGCAGGCATGTTTGATAGGAAGGAATGAGCCGTCACATCGACAACACAGCACGGAAACAAAAATATGCGCTGCTTTCACGGCTGTGGGCCGGGGGTGACCTACGAGAGAGAGGGAGGCTGAGGAAGAGAGAGAGACATAGAAAGACAGCAAGAGAAAGAGACGGAGAGACAAAGGAGAGAGACAGAGACAGAGAGACAGAGACACTCTTCTGGCTGCCACAGATCTGGCGCTTTTGTTCCAAATGCTTTCGTCCTGCTTCTGCTTTACTTATTCATTTATTTTCAAACTTTTTCATCCTAATAGTGCCAGGAATGAAACAAAGCTCAGTAAATTAATCCTCACTGCCTCTGAGTAGAGCTGTTTTCTCTTTCTGGGGAAGGGCTGTTCCCTGCAGACAGGAGTCTGCTCGGGGAGAGAGCACGCCGGTGGGAGGCTGTCGGGCATGGAGCCCGGTAGACCTCAGCTGCACGGGTGCGACAGTGCTGCACCTTCGGCGAGGTGCCCGGGAAGAATGACTCTGTGGAAGGTAAACGTCTCCATTGTGCAGCTGGAAAACAAAGGTCGGAGGGAAGTCATTTACTAGGGTCTCACAGTGGGTCTGGCACCAATGCTGAGTGTCGGCTTTCCTAGGTGGTGGCCAGGGTTTTCAGCTTCAGGCTATTGCTGGTCAACTACAGTTGGTGGTTCTGACTCATCCCACCTTTGGCTAAGACAGTCTCGTGGCCTCGAAATTTCATGGCCTCCACGTGGACAATTCCCTTGAGCCATCTCCTGTGGCACAAAGAACAAAGGACACTCTCCTGCCCCTCCTGACAACTGGCCTGGGGCGGGGATGCAGGTTTTAATTTCCAGAAACAGTGGGAGAGGTTTTAGAGAGACAGAAAACATTTTTACCCTTTTTCAGGCTGTTCTCTCTGCTACACTCTGAGTGAGGGCGGCAAGGGGCAGAGTCCCCAGTGGACCTGCTGTGGACGTGCACTTTGAGTGACGCGTGCACCTGGAATGTGCCGGCTAATTGTTACTGCAGCATAGCCCACTCTATGCCAACCCTACAGCCTGCCCGGGCCACTTGGCACAGTGTCTGTCCCTTGCTGGCCACGTATCTGGGTGACATGCACATTGACTTGAGCCATGCAGTGGTGCTCCTATAGATAATGATCTGGCCTTGGGTGCTCTGGGACAGCTGGGTCTTCTGGTGGATAAAGGAGCATCTAAATCTGTTAGAATTCGGAAGGCCTTGATTTTATTTTTTCTTACTTGTACACAGATATACTCATACTATATACGCAATTTTGCTTCCCACTTTTTCATTCATTTTCAACATTTCTCCACGTTGTTACAGAATTTGCAAGCATCACTTTTAATGGCTGAATAAATACTTCAGAGTGGAATATGAAGGAACTTACTTAATCGTCATTCCCTATAGCTGAATGCTTAGATTGTTTGCAATTTGTGCTCATATAAGTACCACTGCAATAAACATCTTCACGCATATAGCTTGTTTTCTGTTTAATGTTATTTATTTTGGCTAGGTTCACAGAAATGGAATACCTGGGCAGAAATGTCATGAAACCATGCCTTTTTCAAACGTTGATGTTAAAAGTGAAGCAAGCATTTGTCCACACTGATGTCGCAGGACGGCCGTCCGGGGAAAGCAGCATGCTCTTTCCTCAGTGAGGGAGCTGAGCAGGGCCCTGGCCCACTTCCTGACTGTTGCCTAGCACTCTGCAAGGTCACAGAGGTGCAGCCAGGCCTGCCTAGGGGGTCCTTCCATGGAATGGGCCCCAACAACTGCAGCTCAGTCCTCTCTGGCTCCAGCCCAACTCGCGAAATTCCTGCGGGCACACCACTGTCTGCCCAAACACCTCCATTGGGTCCACGGGGCCCAAGGGGTCTCCTGATGGTCGGCTATAGGCCTCACTTTACACCTTGGCTTCTCAAGTTCATTCACTCCTGGCTGTCGGCATCACCCTTTGCAGTCCCAGAGCCAACACCCCCTTCCTGGGCCGAAGCCCCCACCATCACTTCTCCTCTAAGTGGCAGTGCCTGCAGCCCTCTGGGACCTTACAGCTCAGGTCCTGGGGGACACCCTCTACCCACTATGTAAAACACCTAGCTCAGGCCACACACCAGGGTCCCTGGGCCAGCCTTTCCCTGCCACCCCCTCCAGAACTCTCCTAACCCACCCACGGTCCTGGCTTACACCCCCTCTGAGTGACTCCACAGTGCTGCACCCAAAGTCACTCCTTCCCTTCTGTCCCCAAGCCCAACCTTGCCCCAGGCCAGCCCTTCTCCCTTTAGGGGTAACAGCGATTCCTCCTTGACTAAACTTTCGCCAGGCTCCTCTCAGCCCTCTTTCTAACCAGACCTTGTCCTTGGCAGGCCCAGCCCAGTTTTAGCAAATAATCCTACTAAATCCTTTTGTGATGACCCCCCCCACCCCGCTATCCAATTGAACTCCACTTCCTGCACCTGGACGCCTAACCAAGCTCCTTGGAGTAATTTTCCACCTACTTCGTCACCTCGCCCACTGGCTAGAAATCCCCACTGGCCCCTGGTGTACTCAAAGTTGAGTTCAACCCCTCACGCCTCTCCCCTTTAATCTCGAATAAAGTCTTTCTTGCTGTTTTTATCAAGTGTCAGAATAGTTCTTTTTGATAGGGGCTGTTCCTTCCATCCAGGAAGGGGAAGGGAAAAGTTAGCTGGAGGGGTAACTTTAGCCCTGGGGAATGACTGTCACCCTCCTCCTTGACCTGGTCTCTCCCACAAAGGACACCATCCTTGGTGCAGACCCATACCAGCCAGCCCTCCATGCCTGCTGCCTGGTGTGCTCCAGCCCTGCCACTCTGCTGTCACATGCACGCTGACGGCTGGCTCAGGAGGTGGCCCCTGGAAACTTCAGTATCATGCAGGACATCTCTACAGTGAAGTTTCTGTGCTGTGTATCTTATACAGTGGCAGAGCTGGGAAGCCCTATAAAAGGACATTCTCAGTGCCTTTCCTCACAACCTGCTTACCTGGTGTCCCAGCCCCACCTCCACCTCATGGTATTTCCTTCAAGGCCAGCTCATCCATTTGTTCAACTCACATTTATCATGTTCCTCCTGCATCATCTTGTCTTAATGTAACAGTGGGAATGGCCTGGAAAAGAGTAAAACTGTTTTCTGTCACTCTAAAAGCTCCCCACTCCTTTTGGGAATTGAAACCTGCATCCCTGCCCTAGGCCAGTGGTCGGGAGGGGCAGCGGAGTGTCCTTTGTTCTTTGTACCACAGGAGGTGGCTCCAGGGAATTGTCTATGAGGAGGACATCAGATTTTCTTAGCTGAGGATGGGATGAATCCTCTTAGCTGAGGATGGGATGAATCCATCAACTATAGCTGAACAGCAATAGCCTGAAGCTGAAAACCTCCCCTTGGCAAGCTCTGTATTTCTGCTCAGGGGCAGGACGTTGGTACTGTAAAAACGGGAGTCTGCCAACCTCCTCATTTACTGGCAAATCAATAAATTTCTCTTTCCTTCTCCTCAAACCACTTGTTCTGTTTCTTCTGATGTGGCCTTGGGGACAAGCGCCAGAGCTTTTATTAACATTAAATTATAGCTGGGGACTTGGTATCTTCAGGTTGGTTTTTTTTTGGTTCACTTTTCATTTTCAACAAAGATTATTGAGCCTTTAAGCACTTGTGAGGCTCTGGGGACACTACCATAGGACATAAGGTGGGCCGAGGCCCTGCTCCATGTAGTCCCCGTCTTGGGGGGATGTCTGCTGGGGCAGAGGTCTTATGTCTGGTGACCCCGTCTCATCCCTGAGTTTTTAAGGACCTGATCACAGAGTGGAAAGGAAGTGTCTGGACAGTGGTTTCTGTGTGTCTATGCAGAGTATCAAACATGTCACGTAGACTGCAACTCGTAAGGTGCGATAGGCAATAAACTCTTAGAACAGTCCCTTCCTTCCCACTTCCTCCCCTCTTCGTACCTTCTTTCTCTTCTCCTTTCCTGCCATCCAGCCCAGATTTTTCCCATCTCCCCTGAGGGAATTTGACCCTGGGCACGTGCAAACTCACGTGTCCTGATAGCAAGATGTGGCCCCAGCTCCCCCGCAGGAGCTCAGGATGCAGCCATTCTCCAGAGTCTCCCAGGGGGACCCCACCTGGGGGTTGGGCCCTCCTCACCTCTGCCACAAAACCCTTCCATGGCCTTCTGTGGAGAAGATCCCCACTCACTCGATTTCCTGCATGTTTGCTCCTCCTTTGTGGCCCTGGAGCCCAGTGACACGGTGGCCAGGGACATGGGCTATACCTCATCAGACACTCTTTCTGAGGGTAGAGATTGCCTTTTCCCCTTGGTTACTCCGAGAGTGCCTGGTGCACAGTAGCTGCTCAGAAAATGTGCATTTAGAAGATGAAGGAGAAGGACGCTCAGGACTTCTACTGCCGTGACCCCACACGCCTGCCATCCTGCTGCAGCCCGAGGTCTCTCTCAGAGGCCAAGGCTCTCTGAAGAGGTGGTGTCTGGCCAGGCGGTGCACTCTATCTCACCTGGGGCACCATCAGAGAAGACCCAGCCAGGCCATGTCTCTCAGAACATTCTAGAAATATTTGTTTTCTTGATTTCAAGCAGGACTGTGGGGCCAGCTCTGCTCTGCTCTGCCAGCTACCGCTCTGCTGCAGGTGAGCTTGCCTGCCCTTCCTTGGGGCATGAACATCCTCATCACCAGTTGCTGTGACTCGGGCCCACCGAGGACAGAGGTAAAAACACGACAGCAGTAGCTCAAACTGTGTCTCCCTGCAGTCCTTACTGGACGGAAGAGGAGGAGAGAGCCCAACTTCCGCTTTGGGCCAGGGCGCTGGCAAGCCTCCCCCTCCCCTGAGGTGTGGGAATTATGAGCCCCAGGGCGCCCTGCTCAGGGGTGGGGTGTACACACGTGTGTACAGATGTGAAAGGGAGAAAGAAGGGGGTGGAGAGAGAGCTGCATGGTGACAAAGCAAAGGGCCAGCAACAAGGTGGCCTGATGGAGGGGCAGATGCCCCTGAGCTCCAGTCGGCAAAACGCTGCCACGCCATCGGCTGAAGGAACTTTCCAGTCTGCGTTTGCCCCCGTTCCTGCATCCTGGCTTTAGATCTGTTGGACAGTGAACCCTTGCGTGCACTCCAGCTCCTCTGTGGGTGGGTTCACTCCCAGGCAATTCCTAGCCCATGACTGGTCCCTCTCTCGAGTCCCGTCTCCCCCTCATCTCATGGCCATCCCCTGCCTCCTTCCCAGGCCCAGCCACTTCCAGGTACCTTCCTGCCCACGGCTGCATAAAGTCCACACGGCAGCCTCAGGCAGATGCTGGTGCTCCCACTGCAAAGACACTCATGGCGGCTCCTAGGAAGGGTCGGCTGCTATCGAGTGTCTACTTTTGAGGTCGGGATTGTTCTCCACGTTGGACGGACAGGGAAGCTGCAGTGCAGAGTGGCTGAGAGACTGCTCCAAGTCCCACAGTGGCCCGTGAGCAGAGACAGAAGTCCAATCGGGTCTGTTTAACCACAGAGCCTCTGCTCATTAACCACGGTGTTAAACCGACAAAAAAGTGGTTGTGAGAGCACTTGTCATGGGAAATAGCCACTTCGGGATGTGCTGACCATCCTTACCCTGTTTCTTGGGATGTGTCTGTTGAGAGGCTTCCTTTTGCTCATACAGTACACGGAACTAAGAACCAGTTACAGAGTAAACGAAAAGAAAAGTACGGAAGTGCCCAGCACACACTGCAGTGCTGCAGACCTAGTAGAAAGGCTAAACAGTAATGCTGACCATACCGAGGGCGGCGGGGCTGTGGGACAGCTGCCCCGCACACTGCTGGTGGGGAGGCCACAGGGCACACGTCTCTGGGAAGCAATGGGACCTTCATTGTAAAGTTACAGACACACTCGCTGTACGAGCCAGCCATCCCACTCCTGGTGTTTACCTAGAGAAGTCAAAATATAACTCCATACAAAGACCTGCTCACAGGTGTTTATAGAAGCTTTGTTCATAACTACCAAAGACTAGAATCAACCCAGATGCCCATGCGTGTAGAAACAAATCATGGCACGCCCCCACGAGGGAACGGTGCCCAGCGATGGACAGGAAAGGATGACAGCCCCAGGCGGGATGCTGGACCGCAGTGCATTTGCTAAGGGGAGGAAGCCAGTCACTAAAACTACACACTGTACACGACAGTCTGTTTGTGTGATGTTCTGGAGAAGGCAGTACTACCGGACAGGGAGACTACAGGTACCCTGAGCAGCCCTATGGAGGCGATATTCCACATGAAGACAGGTGACGAAACATTGATCCAAATAAGATAGATGGAAACGTTCTGTATCTGATTGTGGTGGTGGTTACACGGCTGTATCTATTTGCTAAAATTCATGGGAGAGTGCACCTGAAAAGGATGAATTTTATGGTATGTAAAATTATACCTCAATAAATCTGACTTACAAAAAGTACTGAGCTCAATAGACTCTCTTTGTCTGAGGGTGAGAGGAGTCCAAGCTTCACCTTAGCAAGTTGCTTAAACTCACAAACCTCAGTGAAGATGGTGGTTTCTGATTGCCACCAGAAATTACCAAGTTGAAGGCGAGAGGAAGGAGAGGAGCTGTGGGGAGAAGGGTGCAAAAGCCCAGGGAGGGAGGGGAGCAGGGGCCAGCGGGGGTGAGGGTACAGTGGGGCAGACCCCGTGGGTGTGGCTTGTCCGGGAGATGCAGAACCCACGGGGGCTTCTGGGGACTGGACAGAGGGAGTCCCTGGGGAAGGGGCAGGTCAGGGAAGGACAGGGGCCAAGGCCCTGGTGGGGTTCATTCAGGACAGACCCAAGCTCACAGAGCAGGAAAAGCTGAACTGTGACTGGTTGCGGCACAGAGGGACACACGGCCCCAGCTGAGAACTGCCACATGAGCACCAGGATCCTGGGCTGGGGCAAGGGAGCACTGCTAGTCATGCCACCCAGGACACACAGCCAGGGCTGCATTCCCAAAGCCCGTGCTCGGCCTGGGACACTACAGCTTGTGCCTTCCCCTGTGCCCTTATCTCAGGCAACAGGACCTACTCTGGACCCCAGGTGGTGTCCCTGGAGCTCTCTACCTCTGGCACAGTGAGGCACTGACAGCATGGGGGACCTCACCCTTCAGAGCCACTGGCCTTGGTTTTCTGGTTGCACCTGTTGGGGATGCTTTGTATCCATGAGGTCACAGAAGTGATCCTTCTCCTCTGAAGTGAGCCTCTAGAAAGTCCACATTTGCTAGAGAACAGGAGAGACCCCTGCTGGGAGGTTATGCCACCTGCCACAGAGGGTCCAGTGCATCCCTGGCAGGATGTGGGGTGGGACAATTGGCTCCCTTTGAATTCCTAGGTCTGTGCCCTGCAGTCCCTTAAAGGAATAGTTCACAGGGCTCTCCCTAGTTAAGCTCTGCTGGTTCATCACCCCAGACTCAATCCCTACCTTGTGCTGGCACAAATGGTGAGCCCAAAGAGCCATGAAAAAAGGCCTGTGCCTACAAGCCAACTTGCCCATCCCTGGAGATGAAGCATACCCAGGAAAGAGCCGTCAACCTGCCTGGTGCCCGTTCCTCCCAAGGGTAGTTGGCTATCCCTTTGAGGGTGGTGGCCCCTGCATAGCTGGTGAGTTCAGAAGACAGCATTCCTCACATGCTGGGGTCACTTCCTACATTCTGTTTCCTCTGTGGCTTGTCTGCATCTGCAGCTTGAAAGGCTCAGGCTGGGCTCTCTTTGGAGGCAACTGTTTAAAAGGCGCCCATTCCTTGGCACTGAGATTGTCCAGGGCCGGCTCATGTCCCATCTGCTTCATTAGGCACCTCAGCCGCTCTCTTTCTGGCTTTGTTCCCTCATCCTTACTCCTCTGTGTGATGCCCTCTGCCCTCTAACCATGGGGTTGATGCCTCTAGTTTGCCCCCAGATCCTTGGCTCCTGGGAGAGGCCAGGATTTGCATGATGAGTTGATTCCTTTGGCCTCAGTGGAACGTCACGTACTCTGGCCAGGTTTCATAATTTAGAAATACAAGATCTTATTTGGCTACAGAGCCCCAAGTAACAAAACGAGTCTGGGAAATATAACCTGTGACAGGCGAGGACATCTCCAAACTGAGAGCATGTCTCAGACACAACTGCGAAGCCCAAGACCAGCTGCGAAGTGCCGCAGCCCGTGGTCTCGGTTGCTCTGTTTGCCACACATGCCTGTGCCTTCGGAGGTGCAGACAGATGGGCAGACACTTGCAGGTGGGTTCATCACCGCAGTGTGTTCCAGATCTCTGGGGATCTGGGGTTGACGTGTGAGCAGTTGGGGCAGAGGACAACGGTCTCTGTAAGCCCCTCTGCCCAGGTGGCATGCACAGCAGGCCCAGCACATGTCAGGTCCCCAGGTCACTTCTCTGCAGCTAGACTCTGATTATGCCATAGTTTCACAGCCAGATTCCCCACAGGGAATTGGAGAGGGGCTGTTATGGGTGCAAGTCCAACTACCAGCCCTCTAGGGCCAGGATCTGCTCACACGGATGGACATCTGAAGATCAGATGTGTGCCCACAGGGGAACCTGGTGAGGGGGGAGGGTGAAGAGAATCGCCTTGTATGTTAAGTACATGCTCCAGTGAGGGCAAAGTCCACACCCGAACCCCCTGAACACTTACAACCTACCCAGCCTCACACAGCTCTCGGCAAAGAAGGCATCTGGTCAAACTCCATGTGCTTTCTTGCTTGAAATGATGCAGATGAGCTGGTCCTTGCTAAACAGATTACGATCTTACTATTTGAGTCCAAAATCTGTCTGGCCTCGGATATCTGGTTCTTTACGCCCAGGCACTTGCGAGCTGTGCAATGTTTCCCTACTCTCAGCCTTCCAGCACCAAAGTCCAACCTCCTACGATTTACTCAATATTTTCTTTAAATTGATTCACTCATATTGCCTACATAAATAAAATTTAAAAGGAAACGTTATACCACAAGTATAAATAGGAAACTATTAATACTTGCCATAAGTAGAAGGGAACTATATTTAAAAATACAATGAAAATAAAGAAAGTTTATTAAATTCTAGCAAGATACTGCTTTGCCAAGTTTCTCAGACTGAAACCATTCTCTTTTTGTTAAAAAGAGAAATTATCACATATTAGAGCAGGGTTACAGACATGCCTTTGGGGATCTAAAGAGAACTGGAAAGAGAATCACATTTACATTACAAAATTCAGCGTTATTTTATACATCCACTTATTAAGTACTTAATTGAGTGTCTGAATTGAGGAGACAGTTCTTGGGGCAGAATTAAATGTGAAGTCATAAAATTTCTTCCCTCATAGAGCTGACAATCTAGCAGGAAGATAGACAAGGAACAAGGAAATAAATTTAAAATAATCTATTTTATTAGAAAGAGAAAGCAAAGAAAGAGAACAGAGAGTGGAGTGTGTTTTCAGCAGGGGTGTGTTTTGCAGGTGTGGAGGATCCACAGCTATGTTTTGGCCATATTGAGTTTGAGATTCCAAATAGGTATTCAAATGGCAATTAGAACTAGGTCAATGTGGAGTGCTGGGCTGAAATGATAGGAATACTAATAGCATAGCTGCTGTTTGAAGCCACAGGCCTGTGTGTGTGATTCCCTGGGGGCCAAGTGTATGTGAGAAGTGGCATCTGACAGCTGAGCTTGTTGATCTCCCACATTAATGGACCAGGAAGGAGAGGAGGAGCCAGCCAGGGTGACGAAGTCTGGCGCCGGCTGTGGGTCTCAGTGGTCTATGGCGAAGCACTATGAGAGGGCCCACGGAGGGCGGAGTGAGCAACTAACAAACACTGCTGCAAGGTCGGGTCAGATGAGGACAAAGACTTGAGCCCCGGACTCGACAAGACGGAGGTGGTCAGTGCAATTCCAGTGGAGCGGAGGGGGCGGAGGGGACACTTGGCTGGAGACAGGGAGTAGAGACCCCTCTTTCCTCTTCCAAGGAACGGTGCTGGCAGTGAAGAACTCATCTGTGCAGCTACCCCTGAAACATCTCCTGAGCCACCTGAATCAAATTGTGGACCAAGTGGCCTGAAACCCTGGACACCCAGACAAACGGGGGCCCCATCCTACTGCTGCCCTTGAGACGGCTCCCACCCTCCGAGGGTGCCCTCTGGGTCTCTCCTAGCTGGGTGCCAGGGGCCTGGTGGCCCCTGCTCAGGGCAGACGCATCTAGCCAAAGGGCAGGCTCGTGCCAGGGCCGTGGGCCGCACACAACGGGGACCCTTATTCCAGAAGGCAGCAAGGCGCCAGGCAAGTCATGCTCCAGCACAGATATTTATTGATCTTGATTCACGCCGTCCAAGAAAAGCTTGGCCACAGGGCCTCCAGTTCAATCATAAGGACATGGGGGTTGGGCAGGGCCGAGGGAGAAGGAAATGGAATTTAAAGAAATCTGTCCTTAAGAAAATAACTCTTTGTAAATCTGATGTCGGTGAGCCCAGCGCAGGCAATAGTGAAATGCTCTGTTACTCTGCGAGGCAGCAGTGAATAGGGGCTCTGTTACCAGCAGGCGGGGCCTCCAGAAGCAAAACATGCCAGGGAGATCGGAGAGCGGCCTTCCTGCAGCCAGTGGCGGCAGAGCCGGAGAGGAAGTGGGCCTTCCTACTCCAGCCCTCTGCCTGCTGCATGGGACAGAAAAGCCCTCACACCGACATGCGTATTAAAACGCACCAAGACCAGATTTGTGTTTTCTCCTGGGGCTATTTCGGGAGGCTGTCTTCGTCTGCGCCCGCCTTCTCTTTTCTATGTTTGGCTGCAGATACTGAGAAAGGCCTGCAGTAACCATCGAAAAAGAAGTTGGAATCACTGGACTTATCTTTTGTGAGAAGAAGAAGACAGCGACAGTTGCTGAGAGCCTGCCACGCCCCGGGTGTCTGGCGTTTGCCTGCTTCCCTAGTCTTCGGCAACACCCTGTTGCACGGACGGGGAGCTGAAGCTGAAGGAGGGAAATGGCTTGCCCGAGACCACATGCGCCTGGGAGGTATGCTCCTCGATGAACAGCCTCTTCTGATGTTTTCCAGACTGTCTGATTTCTTGGCAGCCAGCAGAGATTTCTGTCCTTGACCATGGACTTTTCATAAGATAGGATGTAAAGTTACACACACCGTGTCTAGAGGTTGCATCCTAGCTCCCAGGGCCAGCCTGCTCTGCTTGCCATGCACAGGGAGTGCGGTTCCTGCGGGTGGGGCAGGGGAGCACGTGTGCCCCTTCCAGTCCCCCACGCTCCCCAGTCTACTCCCTATTTCCTCCTGCAGGTGGACCCTTATCACTGCGCCTGCTTGGCTCACGTGAGCATTGGCGGTATGACCTCTGCCTAGAGCTCCACCTGCTCCCAAGGGCTTTTCTCATGGAATCCTTGCCAAACGCCTTCTTTATCCAGATAAAGCAGCTGAGGCCCAGAGAGGTTCAGCAACTTGCCTCAGATCACAGAGCTGAGACTCAAACCTCGGACTCAGGGCTGCAGACTCCCAAGTCAAAGCTCTTTCCCTGATCTGCACATACCCATTGTGCAGGCTCTCAACACACTACCCTGACTCCCTACATCAGGACTAAGGCCAAGTTGGAAAGGTGAGCCACCCGTGGATGTGGCTGGTGACCTCAGCCAGCAAGGTCTCAGGATCGCAGAAGCTTCTCACCTGCCAATGGCAGTCCTTTAATATTATCCTCCGTGAAACACATGGTGTGTTTTCTTGTACCCTCCTCATCACCAGAGAAGTTGGTACTGTCGTAACCATTTTACAGATAAAGAAACTAAGGTACAGGGACTTGCCCAATGTTACATGACTACTAGGTGATAGATCCAGGATGCAAACCCACACTTGCCTGGCTCCCAAGACCACTGGCTTTGTGCCATACCTCGAAGCTGCCCTTCAGGCCCTGCGGCCTGGGTGCAAGTGAGAGCAGTTCCTAACACCTTGTGTTTGCCTTGCACATGTTCCCTGTTACGGCCACAGAGAAGGCCTGGAAAGACC
Organism: Lepilemur ruficaudatus; assembly: GCA_963574885.1. Lineage (NCBI taxonomy): Eukaryota > Metazoa > Chordata > Mammalia > Primates > Lepilemuridae > Lepilemur > Lepilemur ruficaudatus. The sequence goes on along the minus strand of CAUYRT010006339.1, from coordinate 81,807 downwards.
CCGAGAGGCACATTTCATGCCATGCTCTTGCTGAAATGTCCTACTTGGAAGGGATGTGCAGCTTGCTCTGTCCTGGTGGTGGCCTGGTCCCTCCAGTCTTTCCTTTCCTAGTGTGTGGCTCTCTAGAAAGACCACGTTTCCTTCCATTCTTCTTCCTGGTTAAGTCAGAAGGGGCTGAATTTGGATCCTTAGTCACATCTCTCTGCCCTGAACTTCCAAGTGTGGACCGTTTGGGAGCTGATTCAACCCATCAGCCTTGAGGCCATGGCACACCTCTCTTCCTGCTCCAGGCCCTACGCAGCACCTCAAACCCAGAAGGAAGTCATCAGTTCTCTGCTCAGAGCTTCATTTCAACCACCACCAAAGCCCATGACTGACAAGGCTCCCTTGGGGGTATTGGATTTTGTCCTGACGCTGCTGAGCTCTACGGGGAGCTGCAATGAATGAACATGAAATATGCAGAGGATGAAGACGTGAAGGCTTCGAGCAGCCCTGTGAAGGCTTCCTCTCTGAAGCCCTGAGTCTGGGCAGAGAGCAGTCCTTTCTCCCAGGCTGAGATTTCACTCGGGCCTTCTGGCTTCAGTGTTGCAGACCCAGCGTGAACCTTCAGAGACGCCAGTTCATTTTCTCTTGGCAAAGCCCGCTTCCTCTCTCAGTGCAAATGAAAGCATGGAAGGCCTGTAAAGTTGACTCCAAAAGCATCACGCATATCCACAAACTCTTAAAACCCAGCATTTGGATGAGCTGCGAGGAGATGGATCAGAAACACATGGAGTAGATTTTCTGCAAACTGCTCTGTGGGCCTCCGAAATTAAGGGAAAGAGCTTGCTTGGCACAGTCCGTTTGGGAGTTGTGGCTCTCCCAGCACTTGAAGCACGGTGAATGTCCTCCAGGCGGAAGGTTCCCTGGCTCCTGCCCAAGACTCATTCTCCCCCCAGAAGGACTGGGGAAGGGCAAAGGAAGTGAGGAATTGAAGAGGAGGAGAGAGGGCCTTCAGGGAGCTGGACTGTGAGCTGGGGGATCCCAAAGGCGTGTGGACGGCGTGAGAAGGCTGGGACGTAGCTTAAGCAGGTTCCTAGAACCTGTATCTGCCACCAGGTTCTCTTGGCTTCTCTGTCAGTGATCCGGGCAGCTCTGGACAGGCCGTGGATTGTAAACGAGAGTGCACGTCGTGCAGAAACTATTCATATCCTGGCATGGCCAGAGCACGCAGAGGGATTGTGACCACGCTGGCTGTCGCCATAAAGCCTGGCCACGCAGGTCGGGCTGTCATGTGCTGTTGCTTGGCTTGCGTTTGAAGGCATGATCTGTTATTTTCCACCTGTTTACTTCAAAACAAAGCCCTTTTGACGGAGTGGACTCTGTTTTCAACACTTCAAGTGAATAATACTTTCAGACCAAGTCAATGTTTGGCAGCCTGCCAAGACCAGATCCCGTATGGTCAAGGTTAAGGACCATCTGGTCTAGAAAAGGCCAAAGCATTGCGAGATGTGCGGAAAGCACATTGGAGACAATCTCTGACTTTCTGAGGCACTTACAGACCCACCCTCGAGCTGACGGCACTCCCCAAGGCCTCATCCCCCGAGTCACTCTGATGTGCAACGTTCTGTCCCGTCAGAACAGCCCCGTCCTTGGGCGTTGCTGGTGGGATCAAGGTGGAGCAGTGGGCAGCGCACTGGTTTAGGCACCAGACTGGCCTGGGCTTTCGCCCGGCTGAGTCTCTGGTCGCGGGCGGATCCATGGCTTGCTATATTCCTTCCCTGCTTGTTGCCCTCAGCTCCGCTCTCACCCGCCATCCCCGTCAGAAGTCTGGGTTTACACACCTTCCTTCCTTGAGCCTGCGGGCCTTAAAATCAGAGTTCTCGCTTTATCCAACCAAGACAAATAGCTGCAGCACGAAGGCTGCTCTCCACTCTCAAAGTGTCCTGAACTCTATCTCACGCTGCCCGTTCCAGGCCTTCTTCAGAGAAGGGTGGGGCTGCAGGAAAAAGATCCACTCGCGTCTGGGACCGTGGGCTTTGGGCTTTAGATGCAACTCCCGAGAATGAGTGGGCTCCTGGCAGCCGCTCTGGCTAGCTCTACACCCCTGCTGCCGGATGGGGCTTCAGAGGGGCGGGAGGGACCCCCATCCCAGCGGGGTCCCTGGCATGGAGAGGCAGAGGCATAAACGGGAAATAACTGAAACCCGCGTTGATGTCAGTGGGGTTACGGGGCGGGTCTCATCTTAAACTCATGTGTTCCTATACTTTCTATTTTATAATATACATGCAGTTCTTTGGTAATTAGAAAAAGGGGACTAAAGATTTAAAAAGGACAATGCAGCACACAAAATGACGAGACAAGGAACAGACAGGAAGTATTACATGGAGAGAAGGTTTTTTTTATCTGGAAGGGAGTAATAAAAGGCATTAAGCCAGGCCAGATCCAAGGGGCTGCATTTGCATTTTGAAATTCCTTCAGGGTACGTGGAAGGTGTTTGGAGAGCAACGGGGCTGGGATCAGTCAGGGACTATTTTTTACCTGCCAATGCAGGCCGACAGCCAGACAGCCAGCTCTGCTGGGGCCCAGTGGGGGCCCAGCTGGCACCTGCCCCCAGGCTCTGCGCAACCCCTACTCCCCCCAGAGGGAAGGGACCCAGCGGGGCTCCACCAGGCTATCGATCTTCATTAAGTCCGTCATTGTCTTCCAGAGGCAGGCAGTGCTTGGAAGGGCGGCTGGATGGACACACTCTGACCCCAGAGTATTTGGAAATAAAGGCTAATTGACCGTAGGAAAATCAAACATATATCATCACTGGTGTCTCCGCTCCTGGGCGCTTGGACGCCTCTCCCCGTCACACTTCTTCCTGGGCCTCCACAGTGGAGAAGGCTGCCAGGCACTCGCTGACCCTCCCAGCAGGTGGAACTACCCAGAGATGTGACAGATGTCCCTTCACTGGGCGCTGTCGAGACAGGGCGGATGGACAAAGTGGGCTGGGAGGCGGCTCGAACGGGGCAGGGCAGGGTGGGGGTGACAGAGCCAGGCCCTTGGCGTCCCTTCAAGCCCCCACGACGTGCTGTTTCATCGTTTTGGAGACTTTATTTTTTTCAGCTTTACTGAAGTATAATTGACAAATAAAAATTGTACATATTTATCATGTATGATTGGTGTTTTGATGTACATACATATCCACTGTGGAAAAAATCTTTATAATTGAGTTGACTGTTAGGTTCCAGGTGGGAACTTGAAAAGTATGTGTGGGACAGAATGCGGGAATGTGGTTAATGGAAAACTAAGGGCTGTAAAACAATAACCGCAGGAGTCTGGAGAGTTCCGGACATTGCAAATCTAACAGACAGCTGCAGCCAGCATTCCTTCCTCCCCCCCCACATAAGGACGGAACTACCCCCTCCCTTATCTCTACAGGATAAGACTGACCCAGGGGTCCCAGAAATTGGTTGTTTAAAAAAAATTTTGTTGCAGCGGCTGTTCTGGTCCAGGTCCTCACTCCCCCCTGAGAAACCCTCTATAAAACCTAAGGCTCTCCCCTCCCTTAGGGTGGACGCTCTTTGGCCTCCACCCATCTGCACCCAGATGCCCAAAATAAACAGCATTTGGCTACACATGGGGCTTTGTGTCTCTCTTTCTCTCTGTCTGCTCTGGACCTAGCAATTAACATCTTCATCACTTCACACAGTCACCATTTTCTTTCTCTCTCTCTTTTATTTTTTGGTAGTGAGAACACTTAAGATCTACCCTCAGCAAATTTCAAGTAGACTTTTTTATCAGAGCCAAGATCCTAATGCTAGAAGGAATTCAATGGTAGGGCCATACTAGGTATGGTCCTGTTCTCAGAGGGATATTTCATAGCATTCAATTTGTACAGAAATTGACCATTGATGTGTGCTTTCTCATAAGTCATTTAGTAAATTTTCACAGGGCAGGAACTGGTGATTCAGAAGTTAGGACCCTGCCCCTAGGCAGCTCATGATCACTATCAGTGTGTGTGTATGGGGGGGGTTACGTTAAAGAACAAGAGTCACCCAGGAAACTGGGCATCTAAGGGAAGGACAGGGAGGGACTGCGAGCATAGATGGGGGCAGCTAACTAAGCCAGCACCCTATTTTACAGTCTGAGAAGCTGAGGCACAGACTTCTCCAGGTCACACAGCTAGTGAAAGGTAAGTTCAAATCCAGGCAATTGACTTAGGCTTCTGGGAGCTGGATCACTAGGATGTGTAACATCTTGAAGGACACTAGCACCCCAGCTTCGCAGAGCTGTCCTTGGCAGTTGCCAGCATAGCGGCCGGTGCAGAATCCAGTGTGAGTCCACAGTCATGCGTCAATGCTGCCCTGTTCTAACCACGGCGGCATCACCAGGGGACTGCTCCTGCACTCCCAGGCTGCTGCAGTCGGGGTGAGTGTATTCTGGGGAGGGGGATGTCTGGTCTCCTGTGAAACTCTGATGCGACACACTGCATCATTTCAGTCCAAAGAGGGGCTCTGAGTTTGCATTGTTGGTGTGTGTGTACATATCATGATGTTCAAAATGCATCCCTGGGCAAGATCACGCCTCCACTCTGCTCATCTGATTCCCACAGGGCCACCTGATGATAGCGAGTCATTTCTGAGACCTTGCTTGACTCCTTTCTGCAAGTATCTATTGAGCATATTTGTCAGTCACCATTCTTGGCACTGGGAACAGAGCTGTGAACAAAACCAAATCGACTGGGAGAAATATTGCTTAAAGGTCCAGGGTCAGCGGGGCTTGTGAGGACACTGACTGCCAGCCCCCACTCAGAGTCTCTGAACCACTGGCTGTGGGTGGGGCCCCGAATGTGCACCTCTAGCCGACTCCCAGGGTTGCTGTGGCTGCTGGCCGGGCACACACTTTGGGAAGCACTGCTCTGGAGGGCCCCCTCATGAGAGTAACATTGGGGAGGGGGTGCCAGTGAGCTCAGCAGACCCCAGGGCAGAGTTCCTGGGAAGAGGGTGAGAGAGGGAACAAAATCAAACCCAGAAACTGTTGCCACGCAGTTAGATCAGGGTGAGGCGTGGCTTTCATTCTAGGAAATGCAGCCTCCTGTGTGGACACAGCTGAGCCTGTGTCGTCCTCGGAAAGGGGCACAGAACAATAGTGAATGGCATTGACGTTTTGCAGGCTCCCCAGATAGAAGGGGGCTACAGAATGTCCTTGGGCAGAGGAGCAGGGAGGGGAGTGCACGGCACTGCAGACCCCACCTCCGTTACGTGCTGGGGCCTCCCGGCAGCCTAGAGATTGGCGCTGTCACCCCGGACTCAAAGGTGAGAACAGTAAATAACTTTCCCAAGCACACAGTGAATGGCAGAGCCGGCTCAGAACCAACACCTATGGTCTCACCACAGGTTAAGCTGCTCCAACACCGAGGGACAAGGCAGAAACCGAGAGCAGCCACTGTTCCCTGCAGAATGGACGGATGGATCTCGGTCCCCCTAAAGGTTCGAGGGGGAGGAGGGGGCAGGGATGCCGAATAAGCAGTTATGGTCTGAAAGTCACTGGGGTGCATCCAGTGAGTGAAAAAGACCCAGGTCACAGCAGACACCTGCAGGATTTATTTTGTTCTCCTCTGCAAGTAATGGCCACTGTGTGGCTCCTAAGGCATTGCTGTGGACTAAACCGTGTCCCCCCCAAATTCACATGTTCGAGCCCTAACCTCCCCACCATGTGATTGTGTCAGAGACAGGGCCTTCAAGGAGTTGATTAAAGTTAAATGAAGTTATAAGGGTAGAGCCCTGATAACTATTTCCATAGAAATAGAAACGGTATTTTTGTAAAAGAGGAAGAGACACCAGATTCTCTCTCTCTCTCCCCCCTGCCTGCCCCAGGTGCCATGTGAGGACACAAGGAGAAGGTGACTATCTGCAAGCCCTCTTAAGAGGCCCTCACTGGAAACTGAACTCTGCTAGAATCTTGGTCTTGGACTTTCCAGCCTCCAGACTGTGAGAAATAGATTTCTGTTGTCTGAGCCCCCCAGTCTGTGGTGTTTTGTGGCAGCCCAAGCAGACTAACACAAACCAACACAGGCATGTTCCGGCTGGGAACAGGCCTCAGCTTGAAAAGGCTGAGAACAGGGCGATGGCATGAGCCCCGCTCACCTTTGCTCGCTCTACAGATGTGGGCCCATGTGGCTTGAGAAACGGAATTCTGTCATTAAAAAGAACATGTTCTTCTCCCTGCAAATTTAATTAACAGATACTTTATCAAACTGTTGTCCTGTTTCTTGGTTGACACACTGTAGGTCAGGGTTTTTCAAGCCAATGTTTTCCACATGTAGCCAGAAGACTTAACACAGACTAGTGTCCAACTGTTTGCCAGTCGGGGGACATCATAATTATGTTGGTTTGTGGATGGATTTTTTTGACATTCCAATGACTTTTCACTTATTGATATAACTTGTTTATGGACAAAGCTACACAAGGTCAACAAAGAGTTCTGCTTTTGAATCGTAGGGCAAACTTGTAGAATCTGAACCTGGAGCCAGGAGGAATCATCCCTTGACAGAACCTTAAATTTCTCCAACAGTGATCCTGGTTCAGAACTGTTGCCTGGCGGTCATCTGTCTGTCTGTCTCTACCAATTGTCCATCTATATGCCATCCATCTACCCATCCTCTATCTACTTATCTATCAAATGTCTAATGAAATGACAATAAAGGAGCACAGACGTGAAAAATGTCATAAGAGCAGTGAGAATAGGAACAGGATATATTGGTGGACTAAAAAGGGCTGTGCCTGATTCTGTAATCATAATCATGTTTAATCACAATCATAATTTAATCATAAGTAGGATCAGACAACCAAAGATTATCAGATTCTGGAGAGAAACAGGCACAGACTTAAATATCCTGTCAATAACCCTCTTTCTCCAGCACCCCCATACCCCATCCTGGGGCAGCGGAGCCTGCAGAGGTTCAGCGGTGGATGGGACAGTTCAGCCACTTACCATTTATTGTCCTGCTTTTTAGCGTACAACATTTTGTTGCTGTTAACTATTTTCCTTTTTTGAAAAAAAAAAGTTTGGCTTTTAAAAATCACTTTACTGCCATTTTAGCGGGGTTTGGTGAGAGAACAGAGGAAATGAATATGCTCTATCAGAAATTCCCTCAGGGTATTTCCAGATCTGGAAAAACACACTTTATTCTCACTCTTCTGAAAAAAATTACTTTTTTCTTTTTTTAGAATGCACTACAAAACATTGAAAGGGGGATCTGATCATGAGGAGAAAATGTGTGCTTTCAAGAAAATGAAGACGTAAGTCAGCACTCAATGCCGGGAAAATCTAAGGTCCAACAAGAGGGACCCAGAAGAATGTTTTCAAGAAAAAGTGGATTTCTCACAACACATAATACGATTTAGGGACCAGACAATCCTAGTGACAAGAAGACAAAATATTCATTTTTTATGACAAGAAAAATATATTCAATAGGCACTCTAGGAAAGGTATATAAGAAAATCATAGCTCAATATGAAGAACATTAAATGTTGCATGATTTGGGACAAATTTAGCCTATAACAAAAGATAATGTTTCTGACACGTTACGGTTCCATCTGGGCAGTACGGGTTTAACGACAAAAGCTTATATCCCTTTTCTGTGATCCTAATCTACTCTATTGGAATATTATATGATAACAATATTGTAAAAGTAGTTGATTATTATTTTTAGAATTAACTTACAGAGGAAGTGCAGGAGACTGGTTACCATCTCCCATCATAAATGACCATTTACCATCATAAATTTTAATAGCACCTTTTTTCACATTCTAGCCTCCCTCAAATTGGGATGCACTTTATAATTGATGGACTGTCATTGGCAGCTTTTCTTTTACTTAATAAAATATAACACAATGGTGAGTCTCAGAAATGATGCTATGTTAGATTGATAAAATATGGTGTGTTGACAGAGGAGAATAAAAATAGTATAATCTTTCCAGTTTGATGTAAGACCAGAACTGACAGAAGCTGAGATGGAGAGGGGAGGAGGACAGCAGGGAAGACAGAGGGTTTAATTCCTTCTGCTGACACTGCAGGGAGTCAAAGAGTGCTCTGGAAATACAGATCAAGAAATAGCTTCCAGCATATGCTAAAGTCTTAAGAGTAAACTAAAGAACTAAAGGAGAATGAAAATAATCACATATATATATAAATAAAATTTGGGCTGAATAAAATCTGATGTACATAATTTAAATTTTCTAATTTTTTTAAATGAAGGGGAGCCAAGACATACTGTTGAGAGTTGGCAGATCAAGAGGTAGGGCTCTGAGCATATTATTTAGATGTGAAGGCCATGGCCAGGAAAAGTAAAAGCAGGAACTTTGGAAAGTAGAATGGGAGGGAAAAGGCAGAGTTTTATTCTATACTGTCAGCATTGTTTGGGTTTGTACTACTAAATATATTAGTGTTATAAAATTAAAGCATTAGAAAAATACATTCTAGAACTGAAAAATACCACCTCCCTCAAACTTATTTGTTAATTATCTTATACTATTCACAGGTATGGTGGCTACATAATTACCTACTAGAGAGAATGTAGATAATATGAATACATGCAACTGCTTCTAGACAGATGATGAGGTGTCCTAGCTCAGTCTAACTGTGACCTCAACAGCTAGACATTGTAGCTGTGCATTGTTTCACAGTAAAACCAACCAGTCTCAAATTCAAGTTATAGTTTATGTAGGCAATTTTCAATCTAAGAGTTTTATAAACAAATATCTCCTTTAAATGAATCTCTTATTTCACTAAAAATTCTGCTTGATATTTCTGGAGTGCTTTACGGAGATTCTTCTTGATGAGGTGGTTAACTGATTTCACTTGCTCTGAACATTCTCAAGATGAAAACTACTCTGTTCAGTTAGTAAGGAAGGTGTATGTCAGTGCCTTGGTCATTCATAGATGGTTTATATTTTGTAGTGGATCCAAAGTCACTTTCTGCAGAGGAAGGTGGAACACGTGCACACATGCCCCTACGCAAGGGACTCAGGTCTGAGTCACTGTTAGGCATCTCCATTTTCTCAGGAGGCAGCCAACAATAACTTCCTCCATGCAACCTCTGGCCAAAGCGTATGGGTCTGCATTTAATCAGCAGTTAGGAGCAGCTGCCCATCCTGTAGCTGTTGGAGAGGACAGTCTTCAATTTGTTGACATGTGACAGAAATGATTTCTTGAAAGATCCTCAGCTATTTTGTGCTTCCCAGTATTGTGAAATCTACATCTAAATCCAGGCGGCATAGCAAGGCGTTGGGCAACCAGAGCTCACAGGGAATCACTTTCACTAAATTGCTTTTGTTTCTTGATGCTGTTTATCCAATCTGAGTGGCTGCCCTATGGAAGAAACTGATAGAGTTTCCCTAGACCTTCATTCAGTATCTCATACTACATTCTCCTTAAAAAGATGACTATATGAGAACGCTTGAAATTTATTCAGCAATTTTGAAATGTACAATACATTATTGTTTACTATATTCATCACACTAACTACAGGGATGGTATTTGAGGTAATAGATATATTAATTAGATTGATTTAATTATTTCACATTGTACAGTTGACCTTTGAACAAAGAAGGGGTTGGGGCACTAACCCCCATGCAGTCGAAATCACCCTGCACACTGGGGTGGGTCGCCTGGTCACCCTGCACACTGGGCTTGGCCACTCACCCTGCTCCTCTGAATCTCTGTGGGGGCCGAAGGGCGCATGGGAAGGGTCCAGGCAAACCTCTAGGCCAAATCCCAGCTCCTTATCTGATGAGTGTGTTTCTTGGACAAGTTACATCACCTCTCTGGGCTGCAGATACTGTGCTGTGACCTCGGGGGCTGCTCTTTCCACGCCCACATATAAGTTTTGACTCCCCCCAAATTTAAATACTAATAACCTATTCATGAGCAGAAGCCTTACAACATAGTTGATTAACACGTATTTTGTATGTTTTATATATCGTATACTATATTCTTACAATAAAGTAAGCTAGACAAAAGAAAATGTTATTAATAAAATCATAAGCAAGAGAAAACATACTGTTCATTAAGTGAAAGTGGATCATCCTAAAGGCCTCCATCTTTGTTCTCTTCATGTTGAGGAGACTGAGGAGGAGGAGGAAGAGGAAGGGTGGTCCTGCTGACTCAGGGGTGGCAAAGACAGAAAGAAATCCATGTATAAGTGTATCTGTGTGGTTGGAACCCATGTTGTTTAAGGGTCAACTGTATTCATAAATCATCACATCATTTTGTATCCCATAAAGGTATATAATTTGTCAGTTTATATAAATAAATAAATTTGTTTTAAAAAGACTAACAGGCTTAATCCCCACCTCCTCTTGGTACCAAGAACAGTTGAGATTCTTGTGGAGACTTGATCTGCGTCATCCTATGACTCCCGTGAACCGCGGGGCACACAGGGTTCCATTCTCAGGTGGGCAGCAAGAATTCCTAGACATAAAACTGTTCTTCACCCTTAGAAAATGAAACATGAGATGATACATGGTTTTTAGTTATTGCTGAATGTGTTTTCTGCCCTCCCCTTTGCTTCTCTTTTATTTTTATGCCATTTTATTCTATCTTATGTATCCTTATTAATCACCTTAAATTTTCTGTAACAAGAATGAGGATGCATGAATAACCAAAATAACTCTCACACAAAATCCGTAAGATAGGCGTCCTTGTTCCTATTTCACAGCTAAGAAAACTGATGACTGGACACGAGTCTGTCAAGAAGGTGCCACTGGACCCCACGCTCTCTGATTCCCAAGTCCTCCGCTCTCAGCACTCTTTCCCGGTTATGTAAGAGCCTCTGTAGAACCTTTAGGAGCAACGCTGCTTCGTAGCGAGCGTAAGGAAACTATTAATGGACGCAATGCTCCATTGCAAAGAATATCTGTTCAGGAGCCTCTAAAGCTAAGTTACAAACCTAGTCAGTACTGTGTGCCACCTGTGCCCGGGCCATGATGGTTCTGGCCAGTCGGCCGCTTGGCCACTGCCTGGCTGGGCGGTGCTGCTCCGCCCGGGAGAGCTCCAGCGGCCCAGGGGCAGGGCAGGGGCTCCCAGGGGACATAGTGCTGCCGGGGCCCTCGGTGCCTCCTTCCCCGGGCTCCTCACCCAGTGTCTCTGTGTCGTGCTCAGGATCCCGGACTTCTCTGGGAGCTCTCCCTGAGGAAGAGTACTCAGGACGCTCCTCCGTGACTTGCACAAAGTCCCCTCTCCTTGACTGCAGAGGCCGGTGTGAGCGAGCAGGCTAACAGCTGAGCCTCACCAGCCCTGAGGCTTTCCTCGGGGCCCGCACCGGCCGAGCCTGGTCTCTGCGCGCGGGGCCACAAGGCTCGGTTCGCCCCCCGCCTGCGAAGCCCCTGCCTCGGTGCACAGGGTGATGCTCAGCGAACCCCGGCCTCCTCTGGGCGGGTCTCGGGGCCCGTGGGCCCCTCCTTCCCCGCCCCTGCCTCCTGGCTTGCGCCAACGCTCGCGGGACCGATAAAAGGTCCAACCATCTGTCAAACACCCGCTGTCCTGCAGGCCTGAGAGCCCCCGGGGCTCTGGGAGGAAACTCGCTCCACGTGCTTCCCGCCCACCGGCCAGCTCGCGCTGCCCCGCTGGAGCCGGGATGTGGGGGGCGCCCTGGAACTGGCTCATGGCTCTGTTTAAAGATGTTTTTCTTAGAAGCAGGAAGTTCCTTCTTGCCAAGAAGAAATGAAAATAAAGGCCCCAAGGGTTCACTCTGGGTTCGCTGGGAGCTGCGGAGCATTGCAGCAGCCTGGCCCAGCCCGGGAGGAAGTCTGAGGGGCCTCTGTCTAAGGGTCGAGGATGGGCGAGGGGGCCCTAGCAGGTGTTGTCTGGGCAAGTCAGGACACACAGCGGCCCCTGCCCCAGGGGCTCCAGGGCAGCAACAAGGCACGGCAGCGCCCTCCTTCCCTCGGTCGCCTGGTCACCCTGCACGCTGGGGTGGGTCGGCTGGTCACCCTGCTCCTCTGAATCTCTGTGGAGGCCGAGGGGAGCATGGGAAGGGTCCAGGCAAACCTCTAGGCCAAATCCTCGCTCTTTATCTGATGAGCGTGTTTCTTGGACAAATTACATCGCCTGTCTGGGCTGCAGATCCTGTGCTGTGACCTCAGGGACTGCTCTTTCCACGCCTGCGCCTCCCCTGCACCCTCCGCACCAGGCTCAGACCCTGTTCATCAGGGTCATTTACAGAGCGAGTGGAACCCCAAAACAAACAGCCGGAGTGAAGAGCATCCCTGCACCTCCAGGGAAGGCAGGGGAACCCCCCCCTCCATGGGCGGATGGGCGGAGGTGTGGCTGTGGGACTCCTAGGGCAGCTGCTCAGGCCCTGCCGGGGCAGACCCCGGTGGGAAAGACCAGGGAGGCAATTGCTCTTTCTTCCCTCTGGGGAAACGTCTTGGCAGACAACATGGGGTTCACGTCTACCTTTCTTCATTCATTATTCAACAAATACGGAGCCTTCCATTTGCTCAATGAAAAAAGAAAAAAAAAATTCTAGGGCTTTGGCGTAAAGCCAAAACTGTTTCTGTCATTTATTGACTGAGATCTAGGGAAAACGATAAGTCTCAGTTTTCTCAACTGTAGAATGGGGGTAAACTCTCTACCCTATTGGGTCCACAAAGATCAAACACTCCTGGATGCCCCTCAGCTCTTTGCACAGGCTTCACTTTAGCCCTGGTGACTCGGGAGAGCATGCTTGCAACGGACACACCTTTCTGAGCTCTTGCAGGACAGGGTTGTGCTTTATTCCTCTGTCTGTCCCCAGACTCTGGAAAAGTCCTCTGCTTACTTGAGGATGGGTTGATTGAATAGTAAAACTGATTTATTTCCTCCAATATGTCCAGAGAGGATAACTGGGCAGCAAAGATGGACATGCCCAGATTCAGCTAGATCTGGGCAGGACAGTGGGGCAGAGGGACAGTTGAAGGCTGACATTGTGGTCACCTCCTGAACGGCTGTAGGGCACTGAGGGCAGACAAGATGTCTGGAGCCAACTAGTGAGACTCTGGGGCCAGAGAAGATTGCTCGGTGCCACTCAGGTCCAGGGAGTGGCGTTCTGCAGGCAAGGAGAACATCCTGCCCAAGTCGTGCTTGGAGGCACCCTCAAGACCTTGGCAGCCTTCTATCCCACACTCGGAACTAGGGTGGGAATCACAGGGCTATAGATTTTAGCTCAATCAAAGCAAAGAATTTTCAACAATCAGAACTATCTGACTATAGACTGAGCTACCCCAGGAGGTGGTGAGTTTCCCAGCCTTGAGAGTTTTTATGTAAAGCCCCCACAACCCTGTTCTAGGAATATCTTATGGTGATTCATGACTCACCGGAGGCTGGATTACATTCCAAAGGGTGCTGCGTGCTTGATTGCTGAGTTTACAAAGCACACAGGCCAATTTAAATAACAAATTATGTGCTTTGTTTCAGTTAAATTTTATGTATTTTTGTGATTATTCTCTATGGGAAGTGATACCTGTTTTTCATTTATGCAACAACATAAAGTTTTATTTTGAAACAGATACACCAAATATAATACCACCTATGACTGCTTAAAAATAAGATACTTAGATGTGAATCTAACAAAATACATATAGGACTTGCATGATGAAAACTACAAAACACTGATGAAAGAAATCAAAGAAGATCCAAACACATGAAGAGGCATACCACACGTTTGTTGGAAGGTTTAACATAGTAAAGATATTACTTCTCCCCAAGTTGATATACAGGTTTAATACAAACCTATCAAAACCTCAGAAAGATTTTTTTTGCTGATATAGGCAAAATTGTTCTAAAATTTATATGGAAACTTAAATAACTGAAACAATTTTTTAAAAGAATAGTAAAGTGAGAGGACTCAGTTTACCTGACTTCAAGACTTATTACATACCTACAGTAATCAAGGTTGCTTGGTATCAGTGGAGGGCTAGACACATACATAGGTCAGTGGAACAGGATAAAGAACGAAGAAACCAAACCAGACAAATATGCTTGTCTGATTTTTGACAAAAGTGCAAAAGAAATTCAATGGAGAAAACAGCCTTTTCAACAGATGGTCCTAAAGCAATTAGACATTCATAGGCCAAAAACATAAAATAAAATAAAATGAAATAAGAAAGAAAGAAAAGAAGGAAAGAAAAGAAAGAAAGAAAAAGAAAGAAAGAAAGAAGGAAGAAAAAAGAACTTCAACCTAAGTCTTACACCCTTTACGAAAATTAACTCTAAATAGATCGTGGACTTAAATATATAAAACATGAAACCGCAAACCTTAAAAAAATAGAAGGAAATCTTCAGGATCTAGGACTAGATAAAGAATTCTTAAACTTGATACCAAAAGCACAATCCATAAGTGGAAAAATTGATAAACTTGATTTTCTAAATATAAAAACTTTTGTTCTGCAAAAACTCTATTAAGAGGATAAAAAGCGAGACACAGACTGGAAAAAATATTTATAAACTTCATATCAGACAAAGGACTAGCATCTAGAATATATAAAGAACTCTTAAAACTCAATAGTAAAAAAAAAAATCAAGCAACCAAATCAGAAAATGAGCAAAAGACACAAAGAGATATTTCACCAAGGAAGATATACGTTTGTCAAATAAGCACATGTGAAGAGGTTCAACATCATTAACAATTAGGGAAATGCAAACTTAAACCACAGTGATATATCATTACAGACCTATCCAAGGGGATAGAATAAAAATCAGTAACAATACAAATGCTGCCAAGCATATGGAGAAATTGGGTCATGCATAGCATTGCTGGTGGGATGTCAAATAACAACAGCCACTCTTTAAAGGTGTTTGTCAATTTCTTTAAAAACTAAACATGCAACTGCCACACAACCAATAATTACAGTCCTGGGCATTTATCTCACAGAAATGAAAACATATCTTACGCAAAGCTCTGTACACAAATGTGTATAGCAGCTTTATTCGTAATAGTAAAAAACTGGGGACATCTCAGGGTCCTTCCGGGGTGAACAGGTAGACGATGGAATACTATCACGAAATACTACTCAGCAATACAAAGAAATAAACCTTTTGTTCATAACACACAACAACCTGGATGGCTCTCCAGAGAATTATGATGAGTGAAGAAAGTCAATCCGAAATGATTATACACTGAATGACTTCATTTATTTAACATTCTTAAAGTGACAAAATTATAGAAATGGAGAACAGATTAGTGCTGCCAAGGATTAAGGAGGGGCTGGGAGTAGTAGGGAAGTAGATGTGGCTACAAAATGACAACATGAAGGACCCGTGTGGTGATGGAAAGCTCTGTGTCTTGCCTGTATCAAGGCCAATGCCCCAGCTGTGATTTTGTTCAACAGCGTTCCAAGTTCCCACCACTGGGAGCCACTGGGTAAAGAGTACAAGGATGTCTAGGTGTTATTTCTTACAACTGCACATGAATCTGTAATTATCTCAAAATAAAATGTTTAATTAAAAGCAAATAAAAATATTAAAGTTAAAATGGGTCAATGTAAAGAAAAAAGTAAAATGATGGTGACAAGTGGTAAGTGGATATGGCAAAACTTTTGAATGTGTCACTCCTACAACTGGCGCACAGGAAGCGCTGGCCCCAGGCTCCAATAGGGTGGGGTAGGCCTGTGAAATCAGACATCCTGGCTGCCTTCTGCCGTCCGTACAGAGAAGCATCGCATGCTGGGCAAGCCACTCAAGTCTTCCCTGCTTTCCTCCCTGTAACGTAAGAATTGAAATTATCTTTCATGCCTGCCTTACCGTACTGTTGTAAGGCTCAAACAAGGAAAAGTGAAAGTAGCTATTAATATTCTAACATATCATGAAATTCTATGATATGTTAAAATAAAGAAGTCTTATCAACACTATTTATTTAATTATTACATAAAAAATGCTCTGCCTGGGTTCAGGTGGGGGTCCTTCCTTCCACCCTCCCTCCCTCCTGCCTTTTTGCTGTGCGTCACGGTTCTGCTAGAAGCACGAGCTACAAAGCCAGATGAGCATATTTCTCACTTGGAGGATCTACTATGTGGTCTAGTGGGGGTGATAGATACCACTGCGCTTTATTGCAGGGGATGGTGATTTCCATCCTGCCGAAACCAAAAGGAAGGCTCCTAATTCATCTTGGTGGATTAGAAAAGGTTCCTTGGAGAAATGGACATTTAAAGTGCATTTTAAAGAGCTGAGAAGGAAAAGAAGAGGAGGAGGAGAAGGACCAGGCGTTGTGTTTCTCATTATCCAGAAGGTTCCCCAGATATCATCAGAGGGCACCAGGGCTCCAAGAGCAGCAAGAAGGAAAGCTGGACTGAGCAAGCGAGCCTCTGCCTGTGCCACCTTTGCGGCCATCCCGTCAGGAAAAGCGAGTCAAGGCCAGCCCAGACTCGGGCGGGGGGAGGGATCCAGAAAGACTCCAGTGTTCGATGGGATGGGCGGTGAATGTTGAAGCTGTTGGTGACCTGTCCTAGGACACAAGCTGAATAAAGACTGCCGCACCTAAATGCTTGTGTGACTGAAGGTAGGTGCCTTCAACGGGTTCCGGTAGCAACCACTCACGTTATATACAGAACGCGGCCTGCACTGGGTCCAGCTGGGCCCACTTTCTGCCTGGTCTCTCTGTCCGAGAGAGTGTTCAATCTTCAGAAACCCTGCCCAGTCCACGGTGAGGGCCTGGGCGCTGGGACCAGCATAAAAACTCCCAGGACACTCCAACAATAAGAAAGGCCCAGCACATTGATGGGCGTATTTTCACTTGCCCCTGGTGGCAGGTAACTCCCCCTGAGGGAGATGGAGGCAGGTACTCAGGAACCTGCCCAGGGCACTCTAGCTCCACAATAAGCAGACGGTGTTGAAGCACCTCCCTTTCTAACACATCCCAATGCTGAGATCCTGCCTTCAAACAACACGACTCACCAGCACCAACCCTCCGCCCAGGGCGCGGGCCCTCCTGGGGGCGGTGGCTGGGTTGCTGACCTGTGTGACGGCACAGGGGGCCGCGCTTTCCGTAACTTATTTGGAGAGATGAGAAGCAGGTTTTGCCAAAATCCTATTGACAGCAACTAAAGAAAGTGTGGGGTGAAGGATCCAGGATGCTTCCCGATTCTGTTAGCAGCCTCCCCCATGGGTACCAAAATGTGATCTTTGGATGAACAGCCTTGTAAGCACTCAGACCTCTGCCAGAGAGCATCCTGCTGGCCAGCTGAGACCCTAGGAGTGCTCAGCTGATATGGACCAAATTGCTCTGGAAATCAGAGGTGCATGCGGTGTGGGGCTTACCAGCACCGGGGAAGCGCCCCAGGACCTAGAGAACTCTCAGCTTACTGAAGTGCCCAGGCAAGGATGTGTCTGCCAGCCTCCCTGCTGCAGGTGAGCTTTCCGACACAGCAGCCACTATAGCACTTGGCGACTGCAAATGTGTTGTTAACATAAGGGAATGTGTGGAGGACAGAGGGTGATTAAAAGCAGATGAAAGCAGGAGTCGGTGATCGGGCTCCCCGGGGGAACATTCCTTTCTGGAAAGAGGGGCCTGCCAGGCTGGGGGTGGAGGCTGGCGGAGGGTCTCTGTGTCTCCAGCACCAGCTCCAGATTGGCCAGATTCATGGGAAATGTTTCTGTGTGTGGAGGAACATGGTGACTGCAGGACAGGGAGTTCTGATGCTGAATTTCACTGTGCAAACACCTGGACGCCCCCGACTGCAGACTGCACATTAGTTGGAGTAGGTGACCACCAGCTCCTCCCTGGAACCATCTGTGGTCACAGATGGGCTAGGCCTCACCCACTCCATGAAAGACTTGCTTTCAGAGAAGTAGAATAAAGACACCTGGCTGATTCTTGACTGAAAGGACCTCTTCTGCTTCTCTTTACCTGGCAAGCTCTTAGTCACTCCTTAAAGCATTGCCAGGGGACACTTCCTCCAAGAAGCCCTCCTTCCCAGCTCTCCAGGATTCATCACACTGTATGTGTCACAAAGCATCAGAACAGGTATTTAAGATGTTTCTCTGCTCAACTGGGCACCCTTGTAGGCATGCCATGTTGATTCTGTGTGTCCACTGCCTCATTCAAGTTCTGGCATAAAATGGATGCTCAGTAAACATGCATTTGATCCATAAACAAATATTTTTGCCTTGATTACCCTGACTTCAAAGTAGTAGTACCAATTAATGAGCTAGGTGTACAAAATGAAGTCTCATTGCTTCTCATATTTAAAAATGTAATTTAAAAATAGC
The DNA here is from genome assembly GCA_963574885.1 of Lepilemur ruficaudatus. Lineage (NCBI taxonomy): Eukaryota > Metazoa > Chordata > Mammalia > Primates > Lepilemuridae > Lepilemur > Lepilemur ruficaudatus. The sequence continues at coordinate 63,594 of CAUYRT010006339.1, read as the reverse complement.
ATGTGTTCCCCGCTTCTTTTCCTCCCCAAGGAGCATCCACCCTTCTGGAATAGGATCATTAGCCCTAAAAACCTGCAGAGGTTGGCCAAGCCCCCCAGGCCAAGCTGATTGCCCTCAGCCCCCTCTGCCACAGTGCCACTCTCTTCTGAGTGTTCCTCATGCTGTTTAACACCATTTCGGCAATCCTGGTCAGTTGCAGAAAGCTCTGGGTGTGTTGATCTGGGTGCATGGCAGCACTGTGTTGGCACACAAGTCAGGGACCTCCTAGTGATGCTCCGCAGTGGTGGATCCTTGAGAGACTGGCCTGGACTCCCAGTATTAAATTGCTCAGGTACATGGCTGCTCTAACTTACTGCACATGCATGCACATGAAGACACACCCTTCTACTCACACCTGTTCCCAAGACATGCGCACGGAGACTGGGCAGGAGGAACGCCGGCCTCCACCACATCCTCTCCCGGCCACTTGGAGTAAGTGGTGGGCCAGGGCGACCAGTCACTCCCTCTCTGGTCTTGCAGTTGACCCCCTGTGAGGGAACCCCTCCATTTTCTCCTGTCATCTCTGTCCAACAGGGTCCCCCTCAACCCACTCCCTAACATAAGCCTCAAAAAGGGAGGGCTTAAGATCTTGACTGCTTCCCAGAAATCATGTGCAATATTGGAAAAAATTACTTTTTTAATGCAAAACAGTGAACGTACGCCACAGGCACTTACTAACATCTAGTTACTAAAAGGGGCCTTGCTAACATCTAATAATCAAAGAACAAAGAAAGTCTGCTCCAAGGTAGTGTGACATCTTCACTGATATGCAACAGTTAATCTCTAAAATGCGTTGCAGTCTGGCCTCAGTGGGTATCACCTCTGTGCACCCACAACACACAGTAGCAGAGATCTGCGAGAATGAGGGCACATATGCATGCGTGACGAGACCGTGTTTGTGAGCTGTAAGTCATGAAAGACATCCCTGTATTCTTATTGTTGAAAACGTTGACCAAAAGAAGAGACATGCCACATGCATGAATCTCCATTTGCCACACTATTTCTGGTCAGCTCTAACGTGGGGTTTTAGAAGGAGTGTTGTAGGCCGTACTGTGTCCTCCTGAAATTCTTGTGCTGAAGCCCTAACCCCCAGTGTTACTGTATTCCAAAGTAGGGCCCCTGGAAAAGATAAAGAAGGCAAAATGAAGTCAAAAGAGTAGGCCCTGATCCAATGCGACTGGCGTCTTCACAAGAAGAGACAGACACCAGAGTGCACGTGCGCAGAGGAAAGGCCCTGTGAGGCGCAGTGCGGGGTGGCCATCCGCAAGCCAAGGAGGGAGGTCCTGAGAGAGACCAAAGCTGCCAGCACCTTGATCTCGGACTTCCAGCCTCCAGAACAGTGAGATAGTAAATTCCTGTTCTTTAAGCCACCCAATCTGTGGTATTTTGTTAGGGCAGCCTGAGCAGACCAAGATAGGGACCAAATCTAACCAGCTTGCTGAAAGGAGATGATGTCCGAGGCACCCAGTGAAAAAGCAAGAGGTAACGAAAACAGGCACAAGGCTATTTGGGGTGGGGTAAGATTGTCAGATGCTGAGCAATGTTTTCTCCCAGGCTTTATGGGCTTAGAGGATGATGATGGAGCTAAAACGCAGACAGAGGGAAAAGAATCAACACTTGGCTTTTGAATTTCAAAATAGACCTGTGAAACTCACAGAAGTGACAATAGGATGGTTTAAGAAAGTTATTTTCGGGATCATTTTGAGATATTGAAAAGAAAGAGCTACACTCACAACAAAACAAGCACCTCCATGGACCAGGGCCAGAATGTGAAGCTCATGGCCTGGGGCTGAATCTGCAGAAACCGACGCTGGTCCTACAAAGCCCACTGCCACCGGGAACAGGGACCACGCTCGCCCTGCTGACGGGGAGCTGTCTGCAGCCAGGCTCCCTGTGTGAAGCCAGAAAGGAGATGGAGCTTCTAGGCACAGAGACACGAGATCAAACCTGGGGTGTTTCCCTGTGGCTGCAGACCGTGATGAATGTCTCCCTGGGGTGGCAGGAGGGAATGGTGGCAGCCAATCACCATCTGGGAGCCACTGGCCTTGGGTGCAAACTCTAAACCACAAATGTAAGAGCCGTGGTGGGGCAGAAGACCTGGGGGCTGGGCAAAGGCAACAGCAAACTACCAGACAGGAGGAGTGAATGCAGGTAGAGGGAAAAGCAACCGAAGCAAAAGCAACACCACTCCATGTGCACAGTAGGAACTTTACAGCACGTGAGGAAAGCCACTCCTATAACAGTAAGATAACAGACCAATCCGTTCGCTGATCAGTTCAACAAACGTCTTGGGTTTACAGTGCCAGGTACTGCTCTAGGTGCCGGAGATGCATCAACATGCAGCCAAAAGTCCCTGCCTGGATGTGGGTGGGAAAGAGCCAGAGGGTCTTATATAGTATGTGATAAATTGATAAGTGCTACAAGAAAAAATGGGACAGAAAATGGGAAGGAAAGTAAATCAGGAAAATGGGTCTAGGGGAAAATGGGTTGCAATTTAAATTAGACTCGAGAATAAAGATGTTGAACATTTTCCGAAGGATAATGAAAGAAATACTATTAATTTTAAAAACTCAGGTGGTTACAAAATAAAAATGGGTGACTATGAATCAAAAATGAGTGAATATAGAAAAAATTACAAATGTGGGAAATACAAAATATAATCCTTAAAATCAAAGACTTAAAGCTCAATAGACGGGATTAAAATAAATAAACTGGATGCAGTAAAAGGCAAACTGAATAAAATGTAGGATAGTGCTGGGATATTTATGCAGAATGCCACACAGAGATGTTCAGAAATGAAGACTGGCAGAAATGGAAAAGCTGGACAAAGCCAAGTGTTGGTGAGGATCTAGGGACACAGGAGCCTCTTACTAACGAGTGGAGGTGGAGGGTATTACAACTACTCTGAAAGGCAGCCTTGCACTAATTAAATTAGCTGTGTTCTTGGAGATAGGTGGATGATATAAATGGAAACAGATATATATATGGAGGACATCTCAAAGAAATTTCCACACAATACAAGAAGGGGACAAATGCAGATGGGATTCATCTGTGGTGTCAGGCAGTTGGAAGCAGTTGGCTACCATTGCTGGGAAGCGGTCAACATACACCAAGTACTATCAAACAGCAATTAGAAGTAATGAACTTGATGTACACACAGCAACATGGGTGGCTGTTACAAAACACAGCATTTCATGAAAAAGTAAGAAACAAGATGACAACACAATACTGTTTCCCTAAATTAAAAATGCATGTTCAGAAAAAAATACTTGTTTTAAGAGTACATATGGACAAAATGATACACATCAAACATGCAGGAGTGGTCCTTCTGAGGAAATGGGGAGAGAAATAGATGATGGTAAAATAAAGTTACACAAAAACAAAATAAGAAGGGACCTTGTATGGATCACGTGTCAAGAAGTAAAGCGTGTAATTCACTCACCCCTCTGTCATTGCGCTCCATAAAAATAATAAAAGCACAGGCATTTGAGAGAAGCTAGGAGACATAGAGAGGTGATCGAGAATTTGTGATATTGTCTAATGCAACCTCCAGACATAAGAAGTAAAGAAAAAGGAGGAGGGGCAATGCTAGGAGCAATGATGGGTGAGAATTTTTGAGAGTTAAAGAATGGGAACTTCACATTGAAAGCACATACTAAGAATAATAAATCCACACATGAATATACATCATCATTAAAATATGAAACATCAGAGGTAAAGATGAAATCTCAAAGTCTACCTAAGAAATTATCTACACTGTGGTCTGAATGTTTGCATCCCCAACGTTCATATGTTGAAATCCTGACCTCCAAGGAGATGGTACTAGTAGGTGGGCCCTTTGGGAGGTGATCAGGTCATGAGTGTGGAGCCCTCGTGAATGGGATTATAATGCCCTTACAAAGTAAATCCTGAAAGATCCCTTGACCCACCATGTGAGGACACAGCAAGAAGGCACCATCTGTGAACCATGAAATAGGCCTTCACCAGACTCGGAATCTGCCAGAGCCTTGTTCCTGGACTTCCCAGCCTCCAGAACTGTGAGGAATAAATTTCTGCTGTTTATAAGCCACCCAGTATGTAGTATCTTGCTGTAGTAGCCCCCAAAGACTAAGGCATCTACAGAGGAGACATATGCAGACTGACAGCAGACGTCCAATGCGCCACAGTAGGGGTGCACAGGCAATGGAAAGCCATTTTCACAGGAACTGTGAACCTAGAATTGTGCGCCTGCCAACTGTCATGCCAGAGGATTGGCAATAAGGGCATTTTCAGACATGCAAGACTAAGATAGTTCATTTCTCACATGTCACCACTGAAAAAACTACTAAAAGGTAAATTTCAGCAAGAAGGAAACTAAATCCAGAGAAGAATAGGATATAAGAAGAAATGGGGATCAAAGAAATTGGTAAGCTATGTTGGTAGATACAATGAACTCTTGGCAGTAAAAAATAAATATGGGACTAAAGTCACAGAAGGCAAGCGTGTGGGGCACCTGAGGCTTGCTGAGAGCAGTGTCTTATTGGGATGAAGATAGAGCTACTGAATAATTCTAGACATTACTCAAAAAATATAAATGTGATTTTGTAAAATGAACATGCTAGGAGACACCCCTCCTACCCAATAGTAATAGAATCTCTAACTTCGAAAGCAGCTGAATATGAGCGTGGAAGAAAACAAGCGCTACCAATCCGGCAGGAGGCATGGAAGAAGGGGTAAAGCTGTAGAAAAGAAAAAAGCAGCGTAACAAATGGAACACATGAGATGACGGAAATAAGTGAAATACAGGAATAATAATGAATATAAATGAATTAAATTCTCTCACTAGAAAACACAATCAAATTGCATTTTTAAAATTAGAGCATAAGCTGCCTATAAAAAATTTACCTAAATAAAACTGGACAGCACAGAAAGATGGAAAATGAAAGTGTGGGCAGGGGGCAACAGGAGATAATCTAAGCAAAGTCTAGCTGTGTCACGGAGTTCAGATAATCACAAACCTGTAGGTACCTAGCAGCACAGTGCTAATATATATTTATTGAATATATATTTGTTAATATATAAATGCATATATGTAGTGCACACACACATACAATGGATTACAAGGAGAAACTGAAAAACTAATGGTTACAGTGGGGGATTTTAACAATACTTTTCTCAAGAACTGGTCAAGAAGAAAAAGACCTTTCTCAGGGGTCTGGTGGTGGTGTGCGCACAGCACTTCACGTGTGCCATGGGTGGCTTAGGAATCGGCCCTTCTTCTCATCAGGTTTGATCCTCACTCCTCTGCCCACTGTTCTCAGCAGGGATGCTCCCTGGGTGACCACTCGGCATCAGGCACGGTGGGCACAGAGGGGGGCAGGGCACAGCGCCTGCGTTGAGGAGCTCACGGACCAGCAAACAGACCATCCTATTAGAGGCAACCACGGCGTTCTGGCAGGCAGAGAACAGGAGGCCTCAGGGATCCAGGAAGGCTTCCTAGAGGAAGAGTCACCTTAGGTAAGTCTTGGAGGCAGGTAGGGGTCGGCTGGGTGAGGAAGGTGGATGGAGACAGGGGAGAGGGATAGACCCAGAGGTGTGAAAGAGTGTGGTGTGTCAGGAGACGTCTCTGAGTCTCCTGGAACATAGCAGGTGGCAGAGCAGGGCGGGAGGCAGCAACTCGCTTAGGAAAGACAGGCTGCCCTGATGAGGAGCCTGGACTATACCCTGACGGGGATGGGCCAAAAGCACAGGGGGACGAGAACCGTGTTACAGCAAACTGGGGTCTCAGCATGGTGGAGGGGGAGAGACTGCGGCCAGGCAGCAGCCTTTCTTACGCCAGGAGGGTATTGTGTCATTCAGTTAATTACTCATTCCATTGTTTTGCCTTCAGCCTTTTCTTAGCACCTACACTGGGCTGTTCCTTTGCTCTCTACCAGCAAAGTGGAGAACATCGGACCCGGCCTGTTCTCTGTGGGTTCGCAGTTTAGATGGGAGCTCAGTGTGCAAGCAGGTGGCTAGCTACAGTATTGTGTAATGAAAGCTGCAAGGGAACTGCTTGCAAAGCTTCTGGAATGATTGAGAGCCAGCTGGTAACTCTGCTTGGGGGATCCGGGGGGCTTCCTTGGGGAGGTGGCATAGGTGCTGAGTTTTGAGGGATGACGAAGCTCTGGTAGAACGCAGTGTGCAGGGGGACCATCATGCAGAGGTGCAAACGCACGAACATGTTGGGGTGTGGGTGGGTTGCAAGAGTTAAATGGTGGAGGTGGTTTTGCCACTCATGCTTTTCACAGGTATGGAAACCAAGAGCTGGAAAGGTTATGTTGTTTGTCAAAGTCATGATCAGACCCGAGGTCTCCGACCCCACATCGTTACTCTTCTCACTACCTGCCTACATCCCTTCCTTCATTGCTGTCTTAATTTTATTCAAAGAAATGATAATGAAAAGCGTTTTCTGAAGGGATGCATCTGGGGTGTGTGCACAGGTGTCTGTGTGTGTTGAGGGGCTGTAAATTTGTTGCAAATGAGTGTGGTTCTATGTGATCTGCAAGCCAGATATCCATTAGCTGACCTTTAAAACCATGAATTTGTGGGTGACAGATGTTTGGATTCAATTATGATGATGGGAAGGTTGCTTTTCCTTCCAAGGGAAGAGGCATTATTTGAGAATGGGAGGCAGCCATATATAACATTGGTGATGAATATTGTTCATTGTGGAAACACTCTCCAAAAGTGTCCTGTTTAAAAGAGGGTAATGCATTCAGAAGCTTTTAACCCACTGGATTTAATTGCAACTGAGTGCCAAAATAAACCCCCTGTTAACAAACCTCCAACTTTCCACCGATTTCTCACACTTGCTCCCAGCTGTGAGCAGAGAATGGAAGTCAGATGCTTGGATTGCTTGCAGTACATATAAAGAATTCACATGTGAGCCTCTGGCTGCTGTACAAACAGGACAGTGTCCTTTCATGAAAAAGACATCCAAGCTGGGGCGGGGGAGCCCAGGGCAGTGGTGCTATCAGTTGACCAGCGTCAGTTCCTTGCATGTAATCAAGACTTAGCTGAGTAACCACCGTTTACCGAACTGAATATGCACAATTTGCAGCTCATTTAAGATTGATGGAGGGTAAATATTTTTCATAAGGGGTGGGGAACCTGAGGCCTTGGGGCCACATGTGGCCTTTGGATCCTTGAGTGCGGCTGCTTGACTGAATCCACACTTCGCAGAACAAATCCCTTCATTAAAAGGATTTATTCTGTAAGATTTGGATTCAGTCAAGAGGCCACCTTTAAGGATCTGGAGGGCCATATGTGGCCTTGAGGCCACAGGTTTCCCTAGAGAGAATTTTAAGAAATAAGAGCAGGCAAAAAAAAAAAAAAGTAGAGAGGGAAGGAATCAGGCAGCTGTCACTGTCCAGCCCATGGCCCCAAGGCACTGCTCTCTAGGGTGGCACTGGACACCCTCTGTGGTCCACTCACAGGTCCTCGTGCAGCCTTGCTGCCACCTCTCACCTCTTTCAGCATCCAACCCTCCAATTAAACACGACGTCTTTGCTGGTGCAGCCCCTGCCTGGAGCTCCCGTGTCTGCCTTCTCAGATAGGGCACCCTTCAGCACACAGGAAAACGTGACCTCCTTCTGGGTAATCTCTGTTGCCTTCCCATTCCTAGCATAGATAGAAGCTCATTAAATATCAGTTGAAGGAATGAATGCTCCTATCTTATACTCTATGGGCTCTAGGACCATTACAATTTGTAAAACAGTAAATATCAACCACATAGGTTTTGTATTCAAAGTCTTTATGTGTCCTTAAAACTACAGAATGTACAGGAGGGTATTAGCATGTCTTTGTCATCAACTGCAGTGTATGTCAAGCCCTTTGCATGCATCCTCTCATTTAATCCTCCTAATAATTATGTGAAGTGAGTGTTTTTGTCCCCATTGTACAGATGAAACTGAAGGAAGTTAACAAACTTGATCAAGATCACCAAACAAAAACATGGGGAGGTGGAATGATTGAGAGCCAGCTGGTAACTCTGCTTGGGGGATCCAGGGGGCTTCCTTGGGGGAGGTGGCATAAGCTTTGCAAGCAGTTCCCTTACAGCTTTCGTTACACAATACTGTAGCCACAACAAACAGAGCCACCTGATTCAGTCATACCACTCTGTGTCTGCCAGAGGAGGCCGACAGACCTGGTCATGCTCATCTCTGGGGGGTCTGTCTGCCACCTGGAGCAGAAGGGACCTTGTTGTTCTCTCAATGTTGGGGTCATTACTTTGCTCATGGGTGATCACACTGTGAGTGAACATCATTTAGTACATTTGAGGTTGTGGCTGAGATTCCAGAAGCCAATAGAAGGTGTTTGGCTGAACGTGCGTTTTCATCCCTTCGGACAGTCGGTGGGTGGGGGAAGTTGTACATCAGGCCTAGATGCTGTGCTGGTTCTCCTGGTGCCTCGGCTGCTCCATGGAGTCATCCTGAGCCCTCACACAGACCTAACAATCTAGCCCCACTTACTCCGACACCCAAGTACCTCCCCTTGGCATCTGCAGCATCTCTCTCTGCTTATCCTCTTTCGACCTCTCTGGCTGATGCCACTCAGTCTCCTTTGCTGGTTGTTCTTACTCTGCCCACGGCTTAATCATTGGCCATCCCAAGGACTCCATGAATTCAGTGCTGTGGGTGCTGGGGATACAAAGACAAAGGATATTCTGTCCACTTTTGCAAAGAGCTTGTGGTCCTGTAGGGGAAACAGATAATGCAATATTGTCCTAAAGATTCTGGTGGAAGCCATATGGGCTTTAGCTGGGACACAGAGGAGAGCAATAGCTTGTGCCTGGCACCATTTCTTTAGAGCAAGAGGAGAACTGTGGAGCTGAGTATGGAAGAGGTGGGCAGGTTTTAGCAGGAGCGGGGACGTGGGGGAAGCAGAGAGCAGTCTATGCAGGTGGAGGCAGCCCAAGGAAATGCCTGAAAGTTTGGCAAATCAGAATTGTAAGTGGTTCCAGGTGCTTGGAACATTGCATACAAAGTGGGTGCTTTGAGTGATGGGATTAGGCTGGAAGGGTGGGCAGTCTGGTCTGGATTTGGAGGGTGCAAAGGAGCCTTACCTTTCCCTTGAAGTCAGTGGAGATCCACTGGGGGAATTTTACAAGAGAAGAAACCTGATCCTATTTACATTTTAGGACTATTATTTATGATGTGAAAGGGATGTGCCTACTGGACTTGGGTGAGGAAGGAAAGAAGAGAGGAAAAACTGGAAACAGGAAGATCCATGAGGAGTTTTTGCTTCAGTACAAGGGGAAGACGAGGATGCCCCAAACCTAGGAAGACCAGTGAAAATTGAAGGAATGTCTTAGAAGAGATGGTCCGGAGGTAGAATTCACAGGGCTTCATGTGTAACTGAGCAGGAAAATGATATTAATGAGAGGAAGCAGACCAGCTTCCTTGGGTAGCTACCCTACCCACTTTATTTCTGGATTGGGCATATGAAAGAAGGGTAGTGATTTTTTTTGCCAGTTCTTTTTTAATGAACCTTTACATTTTAGGTGAGTTTTAGATTTACAGAAAAAGTTCAACCATAGTAGAGAGCATCCCTGTGTATCCCATACCCAGTTTTCCCCTCTTTGTAACAACTAATGAACCAATATTGATAAATTATCTTTAATTATCAAGTCTGTACTTTATTCAGATTTTCTTAGCTTTTGCCCTCTGTTCTTTTTCTGTCCCAGGATTCCAACCAGGATACATCACATTTAGTTATCACATCTCTTCAGGTCCTCTTGGTTGTGAGGTTGTGATGGTTTCTCAGACCAGAGGAGGACTGGTCAGATGTTTGTCTATTTTTCCTTTCACTTCTGTCATTTTTTGCTTCATATATTTTGGTGCTCTATTGTTTGGCACTTAAACATTTAGGTTTGCTATGTCTTCTTGGTGGATTTATCATTATGTAACATCCCTCTCTGTCTCTAATAATTTTCTTAGCTCTGAAGTCTGTCTGATCTTAATATAGCTACTCCTGCTTTCTTTAGATTAATGTTTACATATTGTTTCCATCCTTTTACTTTCTACCTGTCTATATTGTTATATTGAAAGCAAGTTTCTTGTAGTCAGCATATAATTGAGTAATTTTTTTTAATCCACTCTGCCAACATGTGTCTTTTAACTGGTATATTTAGATCCATTTACATTTAATGTAATGACTGATGTGTTAGGCTTTACATTTGCCTTTTTTATTTTTTGTTTTTTGTTTTTCATTTCTGTGTTTTCTTTTTTCCTGATTATGTGTGGATTACTTAAGCATTTTTATAGTTACATCTGGATTTATCTATAGATTTTTTGTGTGTCTCTTTGTAGCTTTTCTTAGTGGTTGCTGCTCTAGCTATTACTATATATACACATATATTAACATCACAGTTTATTAATGTCATTTTACTAGTTTGCATTATATATAGAAAAAATACCTTCTTTTATGTTACTTTACCCTTCTCTTTTCATATAATAATTGTCTTAGTTTCTCTGCATGTATTTTGAGCCACATCAGTGTTATAATTTTTGCCTCAATTGACCAACATAACTTAGAAAACTCAAGAGGAAAAGGGAATTCAATTGTATTTGCCATATTTTTGCTTACCATGTTCTTTCTTCCTTTCTGATGTTCCAGGTTTCCTTCTTTTATTATTTTCTTTCTGTTCAGAGAATTTCCTTTAACTATTCTTTTAGGATTTATTTGCTGGCAACAATTCTCTATTTGTCCTTCATCTGGGAACATCTTTATTTTCCCTTCATTTCTGAAGGGTATTTTCACTTTGGAAGGATATTTTCACTTAGACATAGAATTCTAAGATGACAATTCTTTTCCTTTAACACTTAAAAAATGTAATTCATCTTCACTCAGTTTCCATGGTTTCTGATGAAAACCATGGTCATTCCAATTATTTTTCTCTCTTTGACTGCTTTCAATTTTCTTAGTCTTTCATTTCATAAGTTTGACTATGATGTGCTTTAATATAAATTTCTTTGGTTTATTCTGTTGAGTTTACTCAGCTTCAGTAATCTGTAGATTTGTGTTTTTTTTTTTTTTTTATCAAATTTAAGAAGTTTGGGGACATTATTTCTTTGAATACTTCTCCAGCCCCACCCTATTCTCCTTTCCTTATGGTACTTCAACAACATGAATGTTAGACCTTTTGTTACAGTCCCACAGAATCTTCCACTTTGTTATATTTGTTTAGTCTATTTTTCTCTCTGATGTTCAGACTGGGCCTGGGCAGAGTTCTCAGGATGACCAGCAATTAAGCTGTGGGCAGACTAAAGGAGACAGAAACAGCAGCCAAAGAAGCAGAAAGAGAACCAGCAGAGAAAGATGCTGCAGAAACTAAAAGGAAGGCATTGCAGGAACAGAGCAGTAAGCAGAGCTGGACATCACAAAGGGACCATGAAAGGCGAGAAATGAATAGAACTTTTGGGATTTGGCATAAACCAGTCATTGAGGAGTCCTCTAGAACAATTGCTGTGAAGTTGCAGGGGCAAAATCTTGATTGCTATGGCTTGAGGACTAAACAAGGAAAGTCGTTTCTGTTTTACGGACTAGAAAACTGAGGTTTGAGAAGATTATCTAGGTGATATATCCAGTGTTATTCAGCTGGTAAAATGACTCAACAGGGATGTAAATCAAGATCTCCCAAAGCCAAACCCAACCTTTCCCTCTGTAAGTGTTGGAAAGAAAGGAAAGAGGATCAGTGCTAAAGTAAGCCCATCACTAGGGTGTCTGGGAGTACAGGCGAATTGCTCTGTGCCTGTTATTCTGATCTGTTTATCAATATTTACATAGTCAGACATAGACATCTGGATCTCTCTGTCTCTCACCCCGCCATTCTCAAAGTGCTCCAGATTGAACCACAAATTATATGGTCACACTACTAATCACTTATTTCCCAATTTGACCTCTAGCTATGTATTGTCTGAATATCCCCAGGGATGTTTCAGTTTTCATTTGTTGTTTAATAAACCACCTCAAACACAGTGGTATAAAACCAAAGCCAGTTTGTGATACTCAGATGTAGTGGGTCAGGAATCGGGCATGACGCGTCTCTGCTCCCTGATACCTGGGCTCAGAGAAAGCTAGAATCTTCAGGTAACTTTTTCACTCAGGCACTCAGATGTCTGGTGCCTGAGCTGAGCTGACTGCAATCTGGGCCCAGCCAGAACTACTGACTGCTGCTCTGTTGAGCTTGGGCTTCTCATGGCATGGCAGCTGGGTTCTAAGAGGAAGTGTCCTACAAGGTCATATTGGACACAAGGTCTCTTCTTACCCAACCTGAGCCACACAGCTTCACTTCCACTGCATTCTCTTGGTTACAAATGAGTGACTACAGCCCACCCAGATCCAAAGTGGAGAGGGCCCTGGCCTCCCCCTCCTGGGGGAGAGTGACAAAGCCTTACTGCAAAAGAGCATGCAAGAGGAAGATGCCGCTGGTACAGTCTTTGGAAAAGTTGCTTAGCCATGATGGCCCACTCCCTTCTGCTTCCAGAGCAAGTGGAAAAGAAAATGGGGGGAGAGCCAGGGAGCCTGGCTAGTGTGAACTGTGGGGCCAATCTCAAAAGGACCTCCCCGCCAGGTGTGAGAGCATCCTCACAGCAGAACTGTGGTCAGGCGGCGCAGAGCAGGCTCCACTAAAGCCGCTATGTAATGCTGGGGCATCCTAGCACAAGGTGTCTGCTACAGTTCCAATGTGCCCCCCCAAAAGTGTATGTTGGAACCCTAATCCCCAATGCAACAGTGTCATGGGGTGGACCTGGTGAGAGATGTTTGGGTCAGGAGGGCTCCATCCTCATGAATGGATTAGTGCTGATTATGGAAGAGCTGGAAGCTGTGCCTTTGCTCCCTTGCTCCCTCTCACCTTCTCTTTGCCCTTCTGCCATGTCATGACACAGCAAGAAGGCCACCACTGCCAGGAGCCCTTCAGTGGTGGGCCTTTCAACCTCCTGAACCAAGAGTCACTCAATCTCCATTTACTGTGAATACTCAGTCTCAGGTATTCTGTGACAGCAGCATAAAACAGACTAAGACAGTGTCTTAGGGAGGACCCATCTCTGCAAGGTGAATTCATTCTTGTGGAAAATCTTTTTAAAACGTGTAAAGTTAGCTGGCAATTTGGTGAAAGTGGAGCAAGTTACCTGAGGACGGCAGTTACCCAGCACGGATGAGATGGTGTCACACACCAGGCTTGGTATGAGATGCTCGCTCTCGGACATCACCACTGCCCTGTTGAGGCAATGGGGACATTGTCACTCTACCAGTTCCCATGTGAGGATGGCAGAGCTGGACTGCACACCCGGAGCCATCAGTGCACAAGCATCACTCTTCTGGTTAACTCCAGCTGCTTTCTGGGAAAGCAGCAGAGCTGTGTGGGCTCAGGGCCCCTGAGAGGCAGCGGTGGGTTCACGGGTGTCTCCAGCCCGTGTGTACTGGGTTGGTGTGAATGTGCCCAGAGATCCCATAGCCATTCCACATTCCAAATGCCCAACACGCAATCAGCACATTGAAAGAGAAAATGCATTTCGGCTCCTTTCAAAGAGCTTGAACTTACAAAAGTTCTCTTACTTGGTTTATAGGTCTCTAAGGCTTCACACGTTTTTATTTTTTTGCACCAAGTGGTGGGGAATGTAATTAAACCTGAACATTAAAATGTCAGGTAGTAATTAATGAAGAAAAGGGGCCTGTGTTGCCTGCCAGGGGGTCTCCTCTGTCCGGCAGGCGCGAGCCAGCAGGGCACAGCCAGCAGGAGCCCAGGTGAGGCCCAGACCTCCCAAATCCACCACCCCAGCCCCGGAGGAGGGATGTCAGAGCCCACAGCTCTGGGACCGAAAGGTCATCCATTTCTGGTGGAAGCTTATTACCAAACGCCTGCTCTGTGCTGGGACCTGGGCTGGACCTGGGGACACTGAGACCCTGAACATGGCTCCACCAGTTCCCAGACTGACCAGGCCTCCCAGGCCTTCACAAGGATCCGACCTGGGCCCCACCCGGGCCTCACCAGAGCCCAGCTGAGCCTGGCTGCCCCTCATCTCCCTCGCCGCCCTCAGGGCCCTGCTGCAGCAGCTGCACTGCTGTTTACTCCCCCAGGGTGCATGCGCTTTGCCAGGTTGGAGGCTGGGCCTGTGCCCTCCCATGTACCCGCAAGGCCTGTCTTCCTCTCTGCCGGATCAACGCCCGGCGGTTTCTCAGGACTCAGCGCAAAAGCCCATCCTGGAGAGTCCTTCTGGTTCATGCTTAGTAAGACCTTTCCTGTCTTTTTCTCTAAAGGCTCCTTCTCAGCTCTTCCCTTCACTTACCAGCCTGGAGGCACATTTCTGTGGCTCCCTCAGGGTGAGGACAGAAGCTCATCCTCCTTGAGAGAGCCCGTCCCCAGGGCTAGTGTGTGCTTGACAAGTGCTTGTTACAGAGAATGAGGGGTCTGGTCCGGGAGACCCCTGCACATGGATGGTGGCAGCAAGTGGGAGGAGGGGCCCCTGCGCACACCCAGGGTGGCACTGAAGCACTAAGGGGCTGAGACTCATCTTCTGCCCATCCCTGAAGGTTTCCCGGAGGGGCAGGGCCAGTCCCCAGCACTGACGGCCCTCCCTCCTCTCCTTGAGGGTGACTTCCCTGCCTGCTGCCACCTTTTAGAGAGTGGCACCAACGGAAGGAGCCAGAGCTGGGGTGTCCATGGCTATCTGTGGCCATCGCAGGCCCTGCTATTGGGTTAGCTCTGTCCTGAGCTGGCTGTGGGCTCTGTCTTCCATGCAGCAGGTGGCAGGCAGAGTGCTGGCTTCCATCTCACCCTTCTGTCCCTGCTGCCCTCCCGTGGGCCACCTTCATCCAGTGTCCCCCTGCAATTCCCCCTCTCCCAGGAGAGCTCCCTGACCTTTCCCGCGGTAGGTAAGCTGTTTGAAATCCTTCAGTGGTTCCCACTCTGCCCCTGGACTGGAGCCTGAGCCCCTTCTCCTAGCACGTCCTTCGAAGGCCACCAACGACCAGCTCCTGAATGTGCCGCACCTGCCCTGCAGGCCTCCACAACTTTACTTGCACCCCTCCCCTCAAACTTGCCTTGGGCCCACCTGGAGACTGCCCTTCCTGCTTTATGATAGAGCTCAAACCTCAACCACCACCTGAAGGGACATGCCTGAGCCACCTTGCCCTGCTGACGGAGCTGACTGGTAACTTCATGTCCGCCCTGCTCATTCGGCTGAATGGAGTGGAAGGGCAGGAAGAGGTCTGGCCCATGTCCATCGTGGCACTTTGCTTCTGAAATCTGAGCTCCAGGTTGCATTTTAGGCCCTACTTCACAGAGGAGATGAGGCACAGCCTAGTGGTTGTATCTCACACTGTCACAAACTTGTGTGCTCTGTACACATTTCTGTGATAGGTGTGTGTGATCCCAGCCCAGCCACAGTCCAGGGGTGCTCTCACTGCTCACTGGACCCTGAGCAGGGATGTCTCCTCCAGCAGCCTTCTGTTCCTCGCAAAAACCAAGAAGCCCTATATCTTCCCTAGATGCCGAAAGTCCAGAGTGTATCCAGAATGAAGAACAAAGGAGAACAAATGGAGAACACACTCCATTTCACTGCAGCATGATAACTGCAATACACAAAATACTTGCTAGGGTTTGTCTGGCCCTGACAAGTCTGGTGTTGACATGTCATCCGCAATGTTGGAGGAGGGGCCTGGTGGGGGATGTTTCCAAGGGTTGGGGTGGATCCCTCATGAATGGCTTGGTGCCATTCTTACAGGAGCTAGAGAGTCCCCACTCTCAGTTCCCTCAAGAACTGGTTGTTGGAAAGGGCCTGGCACCTTCTCTGCTCTCTCTTGCTCCCTCTCTTTCCAGGCAATGCCTGCTCCCCTTGCCTTCTGCTGGGTGGAAGCTCCCTGAAGCCCTCACCAGAAGCAGATGCTGGGGCCATGCTTCCTGTACAGCCTGCAGAACCCTGAGCCAAACAAACCTCCTTTCTGTATAAATCACCCAGCCTCGGGTATTCGTTTATAGCAGCACAAACGGACTAAGATAGAAAATCTGTACCAAAGAGAGGGGCATTGTGTAAAGATACCTTAAAACATGGAAGCAGCTTAGGAACTGGGCAGTGGGCAGAGGGTGGAAGAGTTTGGTGGGCTCAGAAGAAGACAGGAGGACAAAGGAAAGTTTGAAACATTGGAGATGAATTAAGTGGTTGTGACCAAAATGCTGATAGCATATGGACGAAGAAGGCAGACTGACAAAATGTCAGATGGAAGTGAGGAACTTACTGGGAACTGGAGTGAAGGTCACCCTTGTTATGCTGGAGCAAAGAACTTGGCTGCATTGTGTCCTTGCCCTGGGACTTTGCAGATGAGTGAACTTAAGAGTGATGACCTAGAGTATCTGGTGGAAGAAATTTATAAGCAGCAAAGTGTTCAAGAAGGGGCGTGGATGCTTTTAATAGCTTATGATCAGATATGGGAGCAAAGGAATGAACTAAAGTTGGAACTTATAATTGAAAGGGAAGCAGAGTGTAGAAAGTGTAGAAATTTGGAAAATTTGCAGCCTGACCATGTGGCAGAGAAGGAAAGAGTGTTTTCAGGAGAGGAACCCAAGGGTGCAGCAGAGCCAGCACCTGCGAGTATGATCTAAGAGACTAAAGTGGATGCCTCTTTATCAACGAAGATGGATCATAAGGTCACGTTACCCACGGGTCAAGGGTTCAGAGTCTGGCTAGTGTAGCAAATTTCTAAACTCCTACAGCTACAAGGAAAAAGCACTCTTGCTAAACTGCCCAGCAGTAGGAGCTATTAGAGCCCTTCTGACTCTGATTTATGACAAGACCTCCAGCCTGATTGGACAGAGGACGGCCTTACAAACATTATTCCCTGATAAGCAATACAGACCTGTAAGCCAGTGTCAGCCGGGCTTATAGAAATGAGCACAAACCGTCCATGTCCCATAGTGGACCTTCGGATGTAAACAGCAAATTCCACCTCATGTTAATGCTAAAACCCTGCCCCAAAGTGAACATGGGGTGTATATTACATATGTGTTCCCCCATTGCACATGTGCTTGTCTCTCCTCATAAATATGTATAGCTTCCCCCCAAACCTGTTGAATATGTATGAGTCTATTGTGTGATACGACCCTGTGAGGCACAAAATCCAACCTGCCCTTTCCCTCTTGGAAGACAGAGCACTTTCAGTCCATACCAGAAACTATCTAGTTTGCAAATTGATCTCACTAATAAAGCTCTCTTTTCTACTATTTAGCCCTCCCGTGGTCTTTTGGATGAGGATGGAGAGATTAGCAGGGCTCAGAGGGAGCCAGTTGTTAACAGTCAAGATAACGGAAAGGCCCCAGAGGCATCTCAGGCCTTCCAGGCTGCCCTCCCATCTCAGGTCGACAGGCCCATGAGGACAGAGGCTTTGATGGGTCAGGCCTGGGGTGCTGCTACCCTGTGCCACCTCGGGCTGCTGCCCCCTGCATCCTGGCCAGTCGACCTCCAGCTGATGCTCAAAGGGCCCCAGGTTCAGCTTCGTTCATCACTTTGGAGGGTGCAAGCAGCACGCCTTGGCAGCTTCCGTGTTGTGTTAAATCTGCAGATGTGCAGAATGCAAACGCCATGGAGGCTTGGATGCTTCCACCCAGATTTTAGGAGATATATCAGAAAGGCTGGGCACCCAGGGAGAAGCCTGCTGCTGGGGTAGAGCTACCACAGGAAGCCTCTCCTAGGGAAGTGCCTAGTGGAGCTGTGGAAATGAGGCCACCAAGCTCCAAACCTCAGAACAGTAGAGCCACCAGCAGCCTGTACCTTCGCCTTGGGAAAGTGGCAGGCACTTGACTCCAACTCACAGGGAAGCCACCAGGACTCTGCCTAGCAAAGCCCTGGGGCAGGGCTGTGCAAGGCCGTGCCAGCCCACCCCCCACACCAGTGTGCCCAGAATGCAAGATGTGAAGTCAAAGCAGGTTATTTTGGAGCTTTAAGGTTTAATGTCTGCCCTACTGGATCTCAGACTTGGGTGTGGCCTATTACCCCTTTTTTTGGTGGAGTTTTTCCCTTTTGGAATGGGACTGTTCACCCAGTGCCTCCATCACCATTGTATCTCAGAAGTAAATACTTTGCTATTGATTTTTGTACAAACTTCAAGCTGGAAGGAGCTTGTCTTGAGTCTCCGATGAGACTTTGGACTTTGAAGCTTTGTGTTGGTGCTAGAACAAGATAAGACTTTGGCGGACTGTTGAAAAGGAATGATTGTGTTCTGAAGTGAGAAGGACATGAGATTTGGGGGCCAGGGGAGGAATGCTACGGTTTGGATATGGGTGTTATTGACCTCACCATGAAATGGAAATTTGATCCCAGATGTTGGGTTGGGGGCTGGTGGGAGGGTTTTAGGTCATCGGGGTGGATCCCTCAATGGATTGTGCTGTAGTCCTTGAGAGACCGAGGAAATTCTCACTCCTAGTTTCTGCAAGAGCTGGTTGTTGAAAGAGCCTGGCACCTCCCACCCCTCTCTTGCACCCTCTCTTTTCAAGTGATGCTGGCTCCTGTGCCTTCCCCCAGCAGTGGAAGCTCCCGGAAGCCGTCACTAGAAACAGATGCCAACACTACACTTCTTGTACAGCCTGCAGGACCGCGAGCCAAATAAACCTCTTTTCTTTATAAATTACTCAGCCTCAGGTATTCCTTTATAGCAACACAAAGAGACCAAGACACCACCCTTCTAGGAGGGTAAGAAGTACAGTGTCTAGGAGCTAAGTAAGCCACCGTGGGCCTGATATTCCAGGTTTAGCACCTCCCTGGGCTACGGAGTTCCCACCTCATCTAATGGGAGAGGGAGGCAGGTAAGAATTCAACAAAAGGCCCCCCTCCCAGAATAAAAGCATGCGTCTGTAATGAGGGCTGTGATGGAGGAGGCCCGTGGCATGTACATGCACCAGTACACTTCAGAGCTATTTCCTGGTCGGGTAGACCACATATCTGGAGGAGGAGGTAAAACTGTGAGATAAGGAAAGGGAAGAGGGACTGAGGGGCAGCAACACCTGCTTGAGGGCCTAGGCCAGTGGAGCAGGTAGGGACAGCACAGACGGGAAGAGCCTAGAGAAATGGGGGAGTGGAGAGCAGGGCAGGGCAGCTACACATGGGCTCTGGCCAGGGGAGAGGGGTTAGTCTCTACTCCACGAGCAATAATGGACTCAGAAGGGGTGGAGCAAACCCACTTAGATGGAGGTGTGGCCACGGCCTGGGGAGGGGATGCGGGCCCAAGACAGGCAGATGGATTTGGGATGGAATGGAGGTGGGCACGAAGGGAGGAGAATGGCTTTAGAGAGTTTCTAGGAGGCGACACTGAGCCCTGGAATGAGTGAGGCACAACACATGGTGGAGCAAAGTGCCCGCAATACACCAGGTCTTTGTCACACCTCTTCATGGACGGTGATGCCTCTGCTGACCTTGGATAAGCTCCTTCCTGGCCTGGGCCCGTTTCACGTCTGCAGTAGAGACTCCTAAACCCTGACGACAGAGTCGCTCTCATCTGTTGCTTCCTTCCTTGGCCACTGCCTGCTTCCTCTCCAGGACACCACCGCTGGCCTCCTGCCTCCTCTCCTGCCTCACAGCATGAGGAGCATGGAGGACCCCAGCAGGACAAGCCTTTCCTGCCCCCAACACCAACGACATGGGCAGACTACCGAACCTGGTAAGCAGGGGCCTGGCTGCTCATCTCTGCCCAATCTTGGCAGCTGGAGGTGGCATGTGGCCCTCTGATGTGCTCTAGCCTTATTGAGGCAGGCTGAGTTGCCGGGGGTCCCAGGCTCAGAGGGCCAGGCCAATTTGGGATTTTTGTTGGTTGAGAATTGAAAATGGAATTATTATTTGTGGGACATTGTTTAGAGAATACGTCCTCTTACAAGGCACCCTTGGAGGTAAATCGTTGTCTTGTTTTGTGGGGGAGCCTGTCTGCCCCCCCGGGTCTGCCCTGTCTTTTGTGTCTTGACACTGCTTGGACTCAATTGTCTGACAAGCACGTGTGGCCAGCAGCAAACCTCAGCAGGAGTCCCTCCCGGACTGCCAGAGGGACATGCTGTGCACAGCTTGGCTGCAGCTCTGCAGGCAGAATGTCCCGGCACCTGACCCTCACTCCCTTCTGTTTTATTATCACTTTATCCACCTGGGATGGCTTTTGACTAATGTGTGCTTCAACTACTTCCTGCATCTGGAGAGCGGCAGGGAAGAATTTCACATGTGAAATATGTCAGGTTTAAAATGCGCCGCATCCTCTCACCTCTGGTCTTCCCACAGTCCTTGGCATGCTGTCCTGAGGCCTTTTCTCACATCTGCGGGTGGAGCCTCCTCCACTCTGATGCCACACTCCAGGACAGGGAGGGATTGCTGGGCCAGCACCACCAGGGCATGAACCCTGGAGGCAGATGTTTGGGGTCAAGCCCTCCAATCTCTCTGTGCCTCAGTTGCCTCATCTGTAAAATGCAGATGACCATGGCCCCTGCCTCAGAGAAACGCAATGAGGAGAGATGCGCTAACATATGTAGGCCACTAAGAACGAGCCTGGCACGTGCTAAAAGCAAACAAATGCATGAGTTGCCATTGTCGCGAACGTTTCTCAGACAGACACCTTCCAGGTGTTGGGCACCGTGTTGCGTGTGTGTAATATACATCCCATGCTCATCCTGGCTGGGTGCCCACAGGTTCACGGGGGAACAGGAGACAAAAAAAGAGACAAGGACAGTGGCTGGACCCCTGCCCTCCCCAGTGGGCTATGCTTCTGAGTGGGACACAGGAAAGAGGGCCCGCAGACGCCTGCTGTCAGACTGCCCTGGCATTGCAGGGCTCCTTTCACAGCAGGGAAAACAAAGGGCCTGGGAGGGCCTGTCACTTCTTCCCAGCTGCACATGCCCCCTGCAAGGCCTGGCAGATCCCAGGACTCGTTTCTTGGTGCTGGGCCCATTCAGCTGGAGACACTATCCCTACATCCCATGTCTGTACCTGCCTGTGTCTCTTCTTGGTTCTTGTTGCATTTTTTTCTTTCACCGAAGCCAAGGGCACTGGGAAGTGCTGAACCAGCCCTGCCGAGGACCTGTCCACCCTCTGACCACAAACATCCCAGAAAATGACCCAGAAATTCTGCTGACCCAAAGAGAAACATGGCTTTCTCCTGAGCTTGGGTAAAATCACATTTGTGTTTTCTCTTTCTCTCTCTCTCTCTCTCTCTTTTTTTTTTTTTTTGGCCAGGAATAGAAATATGTTAACACAATATTAAAAAAAAAATCATAGAGTTATCATAAGCCACAGCAGTATGGGGTGGGAGAAGCTGTCGTGCTATTTAAACTTGCATTACAAGACAAACCTTTCTATGAAACGTGATCAGTTGTTTCCAGAACTGCGGAACTGCATGAGAGAATTGCTTTGGCAGTTCTGTCCCGGTGGCCCCCTGGGGAGAGGACTTTGGTGGGGCCGAGGTCCCTGGATGTGTCCAGGAGTCTGTGGATATGCAGTGTGGGCCTCACTGAGCTCCAGCCTGCCCCTGCTGGGAGGAGAGCAGCGTCCTCAGCCAGTTACTGAGCAATTGTTGTTGAACTAGCAGGACGAGAGCAGGAGGGAAGGGGCTTCCGTGCACACCGAGCCTGCGGTATGTGGGCTCTGCCAGGCGCCTTTGTGATCATCCTCACGGCTATGAGTTCCTTTGTTCAACTGAGGCACAATAGTCTCATTCACTTGCCAAAGGCACTGCATAGCAGATTGAAGAGCTTGAATTCAAACTTAGATTTGCCCCCAAAATTACCCTCATAAAGAAGTTCCCCTGGGTGGTGTGGATGAAAGAAGAACGAGTGGAGTAAAATAATTTTTCTGGACAAATGAGGGGACTAACCAAGGGTGGGGAGGGGCCAGGGACACTGCAAGCTTAGGACACACTTTACTCCCCTTCCGGGAGACCGCAGGCTTGGTGGGTGCTGAAGGGACAGGAGAGGTGATGGAGAAGGAGGCAGAGTCAGAGCTGCTGTCCTGCTGTGCCCAGGGGCCCGTGGACGGCTTGGCAGGGCCCAGCGGGGCAGTGGTGTCCTGCTGTCCCTCCCAGTCTTCTGTCACAGGGCGGATCTCAGGAGGAGCAGCATAAACGCCACTGGGTGCTGAGGAGGCAGCTTGCCCGACCTCAGGCCCCAGCCTCGGTGAGGACTCTCGCAGGAAAGTGCGCAGGTAAGACGGGCCTTTCCCTCATGCCTTGGAGTCTCTGAGCCAATCTGGAACCACAGGTGGGGGCCAGGCAGGTCCCATAGTGTCCACAAGAACTCCCAGAAGGCAGTGGAAATGGCACTTCCTATGGCTCTGTGGGCTCTAATGCTCGCTCCAGGCTGCCCCAGGGAAGTCGCAGAAGGGCCAGTTCCATTTCAGATCAGTCTCTCAGACTCACCCAGGTCTTGGAAGCTCACAGAGATTTGTAAGCAAATTTTATAGACCCGCCCGCAACTATCCCGACAAAAATTGTCCAGGTACAAACATTTGCTCTTACAGGTGCCACTGTCGGTCTGACCAATGCTTCCAGCAGTACCTGATCTGGAGTCAGTGCCTCTAGCAACAATGAACATACACAAGTCAACCTCCACGGCTTCAACTTCTCCCTGAATCTTTCCCCTCTGGGACCCTAAAAATGTTAGTCGAGTCTCCTTGGGTCTGCCTGTCATGCAAGTGATCTTTGTTCCAGGGCTACGAGAATTAATAAAACCACAAGACTAAGGGATGGGAGGGTGTTTCACAGATGTGGATGGTGTGCGTGCCTGGCCAGAAGCCCTGGAGCCAGGGAGTCAGGTGGGCCCAGAGCGAGGGGCTCTTCTAGCGTCCGGCTGCCGGGGCTGTGCAGGTCTGCTTGCTCTTTCTGGAATCCAGAATCCAGGGAATTAGTCTCGCTGACTCGCTGTTGTCATGTCAAACTGAACCCCTTCCCTGGGGAGATAAGTGAGGCCACAGGAGAGACCCTCAGGCAGTGGGCGACAGCAGGGAGGAAGCAAACCAAGCAGGGTCAATTCCCAGTCCTCTCTTTACCTCTGTCAGGGCCTGACCCCTGGACCATGAGTCAGAGATGGGTGTGAGGGTCCTGAGTGTTCAGTGACTCCAAAAGCCAATTGGCTATAGAGAACCAGGCAAGAAACCTCAGCCAGCTGATGTGGCTCCACTGCGTGTTGCCTTGGGAGCAGGGAGGGGTGTGCACGGGGTGCTTGGGTGAAGCAGTGTTGCGCCAGGCCCTGGCACCCCCTTGCAGCCGAAGCCCGCAAAAGCCGCAGTGCTGAGGCTGCAGACAGCCCACCAAGCCCGAGGCGCCTGATGAGTGGTAACGAGAAAGGGGAAGCCCAGCCCAGTCTGGCACAGTCTCCAGGCAGCAAACCAAACTAGTCCAAAGTGGTCAGCTTCTCCTGTGGCTGTTCCTTCTGTCCTGCAGCTGGGAGGAAGAAACAGTCCTGTGGACTCAGAGTAGGAACTGTGAGGCACTGACGCTTGTTGTGTCTGAGACCTGCAGAAGGGTCTGTAACAAGAATCTCAGGAAGCAAAGGTCTCACGTGGACCATCAAGCCCAATTCTGGGTGTTCTGCTATGAGGCCAGGACTGGGCAGGAGAGTTCTGGCTATGACAAGGGCGCAGACGCTCCACAGCAGGTCACCTGAAGCTACCACGGGTCTCTGACCTGGAACCCAATCCCAGTAATCTAAGAGCCTCAGTCGGGGTTCACCCAGAGACGCAGAGCAGGTAGGAGATACGTGATGTCCTGCAGGGCACTGGGCTTAGCCAGCCTCAGGGAGGTGTGGTTAAGCAGTCTCAGCAAGGCTGGGGTCCCCATGACTGTGCTGGAGCTTGAAGTCCAAAGGACAGCTTGTCAGGGAGGGCGGGGCATGAGCAGGCTGGAAAAGACAAG
Organism: Lepilemur ruficaudatus; assembly: GCA_963574885.1. Taxonomy (NCBI): domain Eukaryota; kingdom Metazoa; phylum Chordata; class Mammalia; order Primates; family Lepilemuridae; genus Lepilemur; species Lepilemur ruficaudatus. Next base: position 39,663 of record CAUYRT010006339.1, on the reverse strand, counting down.
CAGGACAGACAGGCTGAGACTGTGTCCATTCCTGCTGCTTCTGGCCACGGTGACGACGATGTCCTGCAGAAGCAGGGGCTATCCATCACGGGGTTAAGGGGGTCACACACCTGACCCAGGAGGCAGAGAAGGTGGCCTGGCTGTGGCTTCCTGCTGTCAGGGTGAGTCTGCAGGCCAGCAACAACAGGTGCGTGCTGCTATTACCCCACTGACCCTCCCGATCTCCCGGGATTCTCCGTTGTGGCTGACCCTAACCAGACACGGCTGAGGGTGGGCTCTTGAAAATGTAAGGCCTGCCGAGCCAAGCTGCCACCTCGGGAAGCTGGCACAGCAAAGGAAACCTTGCTCCCACTCGGAGCTGTCCTGAGGAGGGATGGGCTGCTTCTGGCCAAGGGCCCTTGCCTCACCACTCCCATCCAAGAAGCAGCTGGGCAGCTACCTGCTGGGACGTTTGGTCACACCATCCTGAGGGTCCCTAACAGCCCTGGGATTCCCTGAGCAGGAGGCAGGAGGATGAGAGCTGCTGCTCTGGTCAGGGAGGGGCCTGAGGGGCATGGTGCGAGGGGAACGTTTTTACCTGGCCTGGAACGCACCATGAATTTCACTCCTTAGGGGTGGCCCACAGTGACATGAAATTGCTCTCACAAATGATCCCCTGAAGAGTTCTCCAGGGGTGGGGCTAAGAGGGGGGCTCTAGGAGTGGAAACTCAGGGAGAGAGCAGGGCCTCTGCCAGCCCTCACCTCCAGCAACCACCTGGTGGGGTGGACGAGGCAGCCCGTGTTCCAGCAGAGACTCTCTGACATGCAGGTGTGGCAGCAGCTCTGGCACCCAAGACAGCAGCCAGGGGAAGGGCCTAGGACACAGGCTTGGCTCACCCGCTCACGTCGGTAGGTAAACTGGCCCTGTCCTGTCTGTCCCCAGTGCCAGCTGGCTCGGAGCTTGGCAGGCCGGGTGCTGGCCAGTCCCTGAGCTGCACTCCTGGGTGGGAGGTGCTAAGAACTCCGCCATTGCTAGTAAGAAGCCTCAAAAATCCACAGCACGAACCCCAAAAAGGGACTCTACTGGTGACGGGAGCATCTGCTTATTGGCTCAAGGAAAACTGTGGAAATTCCTTTTGCCTTTCACCCAGACTCAAATAATGACCCTTGGCCACCTCTGTGCACAATCTAAGGTGGTCAGCCCAACTGGCCCCTGACTCACCTCTGCTGCTTCCCAGCGGCAGGATGATGGTCAACTCTTTAACCTCAGTTTCCCCATCTGCAATGAGGACAAAAGGCTAATAGTCAGCACCTCGTACACAGAACTGGCTAAATAATCTACCGAGCCCGGTGCCAATGGCAACATGGGCCCTTTGTTCAAAAATTATTAAGAATATCAAGATCACAATAGCAGAGTATTAAGCCAAGCACAGGGCCCTTCTAAGCACAGGCCTCGGGGGCTGCACAGGGGGTACTCCGAGAGGCTGGCCCTGCCACGCACTCCCTGTTGCCCTCAGCAGTGTTTCTAAAGCTTGTACATACATTCATCGTGAGAATGGAGTGTAGATTCTGCAGCCTGTGTTGCAGCCCAGACATGTGCTGGGGGTGGGAATATATGTAGTCTCTGTAAGAATTCTGATTCAGGGCTCCTCAGTGCCCGAGGACGCTAGTTTGAGGCACCGTAGTTGGGAACTAAAATTCTATGAAACCGAAATCTTACTCAATTCAAATGTCTTCCAAATGCAAACTACTATTACAAAAGATCCTTTTTAAAATTATAATCACAAAGCCAGGTTACTAAATGTCCATTGAATATGTACTTCCTGAGAATTCACTTGTGAACCAAAGGAGGTTTACAGAACGGGCAGGCAAAGCCACACCCACACCCCTGGCACACCCACCATGAGCCTGCCCACCCTGCGTAAGCGAGACCCCACGAGCCGCACACAGCCCTCCCCGGGCAGTCGGGACAAGGCCACGCCCCTGGTGTTCCTGCACCCACTCCCTCTAAACTAGACGCTTAGACTTCAAGCTTCTGATCCAGCCCCCACCGTCTGGTTTTAACAGGACTATGGCCTGCCCCCACACCTTGCCCTATTGCTCCGACCTGGCTGGATGCACTGGCCGGTGTGCTAAGTGTGCAGAGAGATTTGTGCCCATGACAGACCACACCAGGCAAAACACAGGAGCATTGGGACAGGCACCTGCTGGGAAGGTGGTTCTCGCGGGTGCAGCCCTGGCATGCTCCTCCCCATGTCCTGCCTCTTGGCTTATGAAATCAAACTTGCATTCAACACCTTACTCAAACCCCTCCTCCTGCAATGGTCAGCTGCCTGGTGATCTTGCCTTATTCCCAGGCCACCTGGCTGCACCTGTGAGGCAGTGGTTCTCAGCCCTGCCGAAGTAAACCGAAGTGCAGACCCGGCCTGGAGAACCCTTAAGCAAACAAAGCCAGTTAGGCTTCATGAACGACCTCAGCTTTGCCTGACTTGGAAATGTAAGTGACACTTAATGAGCTATTTCTTACAAATGCCTATATTAAAGAAAAAGAAAACTAAGGCTAACCAATCAGATGCTGCCAACTGACCTGTAATTATATAACTAGAGGCTTTCTGACAGAATAAATCAAATAAGGCAACTATATAACTGCAACCAATCAAATGTTTTCTTTGCTTTACTTCTGTGTTCACCCTAAAAAAGCCTTCCCCTTGCCTCCCCTCCCTGGGGCCTCGAACCACCTTTGGATCAGTGCTTCCTGGTTCATGAATTGCCATTCATTCAAACAAACTCTTTAAAATTTTATTGTGCTGCAGTTTAACAGCCCCATGCCCATTAGAAACCCCTTTGGAGTGTTCTGTATTACTAGACACTGGTGCCCAAGCCTCATCCTAGACAAGCTCACTCAGACTGGCATGCTTTGCTGACGCCCCCGGGGGATGCCAACACAGAGACAGGGTCGGCATTTCCATGCTGGAGCGACCCACGCTAGGGTGCTTTTGTGCTGATCGCCCCTCCCCTATAGGAGAGGTAGTTGTTAATGGTGTTTTTACTAAGTACACAAAAGAAGTGCTCAGTAAATGATATTGAAATGTTAGTGATTAGAGTTAAGGTTATTCAGTTTCTCCTTATTGATAAATCCTTTAACATGTGAGAAGCTTTAATGCATGGAAAATAACATTTCTGCAATTTGTACTTCCATAATGTCCAATTTATTTATATATAAAGGTTGGTATTCCTTTAAATATTAAATAAACATTCCTCCAAGTATTTAGTTCACATGACAAATACATCTTTTAACAAATTAAATTTCCCTAGACATCCAAATATGGTAATTGTAAACATTTTTTATCATCTAATTAAAATCAGAAGTTGGACATGACAGATTCTTTTAAGAAAATCTTTTTGAAAACCTGACAAAATATTATAACGATTACGTATTGATCAGTGGTCTCACACAAATAGAATCAGTTATAAAAATGCTAACCCAAAGATTTAAATGCATGCTTTCTTACCTCTATTATCATTTTAGTTTCCAAATTCTTATCCTAACTCTGTCCCCTGGTAGCAGATCCTGCTGCTGCCCCATCCCATGTTACTCGGCCCCTTTCTTTTTAAAGACCTTATCAGTTTCTTTAATGGTTACAGGACTATTCAGATCATACATTAATGTCTCATATTTGTTGCATTTTGGTAGTTCATGGTTTTTGAGCAATTGGTTTATTCTGCTAAATTGTGGAATTTTTAACAGTAAAGTTGTTCAGGATATTTCCTTATTATGCTTTTAATGGCTGTAAGATCTGTAGTGATGTCCCCTATTTTATTCCTAATATTTGTGATTTATGTCCTCTTTTTCTTAAAGCTTATCAATATTTTTGCATTTTCTCAAAGAACCAGTTTTTTGCTTCACTGATTATCCTCTACTATTTTTCTGTTTTCAGTGTGACTGATTTCTCCTCTTATGTGTATTTCCTTCTTTCAGTCTGCTGAGGGTTTATTTTGATTTTTTTTCTCAACTTTTTCTCATTCCTTGAGGTAGGAACTTAGACTACTGACTTGAGACCTTTTCTTTTTTTTAGTGTAAGCACTTAGAGTTGTAAATTTTCCTTTCAGCATTTAGCTGTGTCTCACATATTTTAATACACTGGTTTTTTTTTTTCATTTTCATTCAGTTCTATATATTTTTTTTGGTTCTTTTTAGTTTCCTTTGAAACCTTTTCTTTAACCTATGGATTATTTAATTTCCAAATTTTAGAGTCTTTTTCTTTCTGTTACTGATTTCTAGTTGATTCTTTTATGATCAGAGAACATACTCTAGATGACTGCAACTCTTTTAAATTTGTTGAGGGTATTTTGTGGTCCAGGGAATGGTGTATCTTAGAGATTTTCAAAGACTACTTAGAAAAAAAAGTATATTCTGCTGCTGTTGTATGAAGTGTTCTATGTATGTAAATTAGATATTCCTGGATGATTGTGTTGTTCAGATCTTTTATATCTTTGCTGCTTTTCTGCTTAGTAGTTCATTTGCTCAAAGGAAGATGTTGTAGTCCTTAACTATAATTGTGAAAAATTTTTTTTCACTTCTATCAAAATATGTTTCATATATTTTAAGGCTTGTTGTTTGGTGCATATAGATATAGGATTTTTATGTTTCCCTAGATTGATCCTTTTATCACTATGTAATGTCCCTCTTGGTCTCTAGTAATTTTTTTTGCTCTGAAGTTTACTATTTCTGATATTAATGTAGCCACTTGTGCTTTTTTTTAAACTATTGTTTGCAGGGTTTATCTTTTTTCATTCTTTTACTTTCAAACTACCTAAGTCATTGAATTTGAAGTAAATTTCTTATAAACAGCATGTAATTAGGTCAATCTACTCTACCAATCTCTGCTTTCTTATTGTTGCATTTAGACTACTTACATTTAAGGTAATTATTTACATGTTAGAGCTTAAGCCTGCCATTTTATTATTTGTTTTCTTTGTTTCTCTTTTCTTGTCTTCTGGTGGGTTTCTTGAACATTTTCTATAATTCCATCTTTATTTATAGTGCTCTTAACTGTATCTTTTTATAGTTTTTTTCAGTGGTTGCTCAGGATCTTACAATATATTTATGGTCTTAGTACAGTCTACGGGTATCAATATTTTACACCTTAAAAGGAGCATTGAATCCTTACTTCTATTAAATCACTTTACTTCCTTCACTTTTAAATATCGCCCCCCCCTTGTCTTGAGTATCATGTGGTGTTAAGACTTTTATTTCAATCATCAGATATGATTTATAAAACTCATGTGAAGGACAGTCTATTGCATACACCCATATTTCTGCTTTTTCTTTTGTTATACCAATATTTCTCTCTTTATTATTTACTTCCTCTTTAAACAACTTCCTTTAGCCATTCTTTTAAGGTAGGTCTGCTGATGACAAAGTCTTTGAAGTTTTCCTTTGTCTGAGAATGTCTTCACTTCCTCCTTATTCCTGAAAGATAGTTTCTCTGCATATAGAGCTCACAGTTGACAATTCTTTTCTTTCTGTACTTGAAAAATGTGTCACTTCCTTCTGGCCTCCATTGTTCTAGAAAAGAATCTCACTGTTATTCAAGTTGTGGTTTTCTGAAGGTCATGCATCCTTTCTCTTTGGCTGCTTTTAAAACCTTTTTTCCTTTCATTTTCCAAAGTTTAATTATGATATGTCATGGGTTTATCAAATTTTGAGTTTGAGCAGCTTCTTGAATCTCTGCTAAATTTGGAAAATTTTCAGCCATTATTTCTTAAAATACTTTTTTAGTCTTTATCTCTTTCTTATCCCCTTCTGGAAATTCAATCATGTGAACATTGTATATGTTGTTGTTGTCCCATAGGCCTCTGAGGCTCTGCTCATCCTTTTTTTAGTCTATTTTATCTCTGTTATTCAGACTGAGTGAATTCTATTGAGTTGTCTTCACGTTTATTGATTTTTATCCTTAGTCATTTCTACCCTACCGTTGAAATCATTCATCAAGTTTAAAAAAAAAACTTTGTTGTTGTATTTCTCAGTTCTAAATTTTTGTTCTTTAAGTAATTTCTATTATTTTGTTGAGAAGTTCTGTCATTTCATTCGTTTCAAGAAAATTTATAATAGATTATGGAAACATTTTTGTGATGGTTGCTTTAAGATCGTTGCTGATAATTCCAACATCTGATTCATCTCAATGTTTGGGGTCAGTTGACTGCCTTTTATCATTCAAGTGGTGATTTTCCAGGTTGTTAGTGTGATGAATGATTTTGATTGTGTGCTAGAAATTTTGGCTATTCTAACACTCTACATTCTAGTTAAATATCTTATTTTAACCGTCAGGCACCCTGTTTGGGTTTAGCCCACAGTCCTGGCCTACTTCTGTCAGCTGTGGTTCCAATGACAATATAATTATCAGGGCCTTTGTGAGGCTATTTTGGTTTGCTTGGTTTATCTCACTTTTCCACTGCTTGCTGCTGATACTGCCTGGGGAAACAGGAAGAATTTCTCCACACTGGGCCACCTGGTACCACTTGATGGTGGAAGGGAGTTTCTGAGCTGCATTTTGGCAGGATCTTGCCTGCTCTTGGGGAACGGAGAGGGCTGTCTGGTTAGGTGCTTGTTGTGAGAGAATCTCCTTGCTCGGGCTGCTCTACTACGAGGTGTCTCTCATGGGGGGAGCTGGGAGCATGTTGTGGTAGGTCCCCTCCGCCAGTGCTGCCTGGCTTTCTGGGGTCTTATGCCCAACAGGGGAGGACAGTACTTTTCCTGTCCACTTATTGTCACTGAGGCTCCTGATTGATCCCCCTTGCCAGTGCCACTGGGCTCACCTGGTGTAGTAATCAGAGGGACTCCCATACAACATGGGATGGCCCTATCTGGCTGCCTTCTGTTGCTAGGTTGGGGGTTTGGAAATACTGTGCTTGAATCTTCCTCTTTTGAGTGAGGGGAGTTGTAAGACACCTTAACGCTATGTTGTTCCTCCAGCCCTAGGGTCCCCAACCAGTTTGCCTTTCTCTTCCTACCTTTCAGAGTTCATTTAATCATTTTCAGGGTTAATTGTTGTACTTGGTGGGGAGGCGCAGAGAGAGACAGGTCTATGCCATCTTGTCCAGGCCAGAAGTCTCTAGTTTTCTTGTAAGCTCAATTTTCTCTGGATAAGAGAACTCACATAAACGAAGATTTTGTAGACTCAGTATCATGGTATCAAGTTCATGAGGAGCCTCCCCTACTGATAGGAACAAAGGAAAAGGCAGCAACAACATCTTAATAGAGGGTTATGACCTCCTGACTGTTGCCATAGTGGCTGAGGAAAGAAGACAGGAGACGATCATCATGGCGATATGAAAATGGGAGCATTTATGAGGGTGAAATAGCATTTTCACTCAAGAAATCACTACAGTGAGGAAGAAAGAATGATTTTTGTGGTGTTTGAAATAATGCTACCTAACAGGTATGAACAACCAGAGGTACAGAAGCATTGGCTTTGGGATCCTAAAACTAACCTAAAAATTTTCTCCCTATTTTTCTGTCTTAGAGCTTAGGAAAGTATGCATCAACCAATTGAGAATAAGAATTTGAGTCCACTTTTAGCCGTGACATATAATCTACAGATTTCATGGCTATTGCATACTTTTCTCTGTAAATGAATCTCTTTCTATAACCTTGTATTAATACTGTTTACAACTAGATTGTGTGAGACTGACAAAACAGTGTTTATCCTAAAAACAGATACTCATTCCCAGCAGTGCTAGGCAGGGACATGTCCATGAAATTCATGTTCGCAAAACCAGGACATGGGGTCTTTGTGAACAGGACATACTAAAATCATTAAGCTAAAGCTAACATTTGAGATTGATTTTCCAAACACCCTCAAATACGTTCATTTCTCACTGTGTGGTTTGCAGTTTACTCTGGCTCTTTTTGATGGAAAAACTTGCTCACTAATATATGAACCTTGCATCTCACATATCAGGAGGTTTGACCTTTCTGTGATCCTTCTATTGCATATGCAATGTAAGAAAATTTGAAGGTAATTATTGGTCGTAGAAAAATTTTCTTGGACTAATATACAAATGAATTAAAGTTTATATGGAATTATAATCATTAGTTAATTTAGGAAAGTTTCAAGAGTAAAGAGAAGCCAAAGAAAGCACAGTCTTGATTTTCTGGCAAAAGTTTAAACTTGTTCTAGTTGGTGCTTTTTACATTGCCTAAAATGTAACTTCATAGTCTTAAAAGTAAAATCTTTGCTGGAGAAGATAGAGTTGGACATAGGCTCTGACTGAAGTGGCATTCTTATTAGTGATGAGAGTTTTAGGGAGCAAATGTGGACTTCATGTCTAAGAGACGAATAGCCGTTTTAAAGACATGATGGCTCCTGGCAAAAGTACATGTGAACATGAGGTGTTGCCAAATGAAGTGTGGCTGACGTGGCCGAAGCTGGTTTGGTGAAAGGTTAAAGAGACGGTGTAGTCATTAGGCTGTTCACAAAGATTCTAGCTCCATGCCTCCCTGCCAAGTATATCCTAAAATTTTCTTCCCTGTGCCTTTAACGTTATGTGCAGCTAAATGACTTGCTGGGCCAATGAAATGTGCAAAACCTCTTAGGATCCAGCAAAGAGTGCTTTGTCCCTTTCCCCTGTCTCAGTAATAATGAAAGTACATAGAGAGAAATGGTCTTGATAACCTTGCATCCCTGAAAAACTACAATGAGCAGAGCTCATTTGACATGTAACATGAATGAGAAACAAATTTGTGTTGTTCTTGTGAACTAAAATAAAATCTTAAGGCTTCTTTTTGCCACTGGCTGAGTGAATGGACCCCCTCTTGGTCAAGGGGGTACCCTAAAACTCAGTTGCTGGCCAAGAGATGGAGGTCAGACCTGCCTCATCATGCCTCCCTCTCTTCTTGTAAATATCATCTGTAACTCATTGACAGGCCTAAGGCTATGCAAGACAGACCTGCAGGTCCTCAATTTATACAGCACATCACTGAGTCTGAGAATATGTCCAGGGGCTTGTGCCTGATTAACAGTCTTCCTTATCTTAACTTAAAACATTCCAAACCTTTAGACAAAGCTTCATTTCTTTATCCAATTACAAATCAAAAAGTCTTTAAACATACCTACAACCCGTAAGCCTAGCTTTGAGATGACCCACCTTTTGGGGCCAAACCATTGTATGTTTTCCATGTATTGATTAATGACTTTACATGTAATTCCTGTCTCCCTGATATGTATAAAATCAAACTGTGACCTAAGTATAATGAGTCCACTTGCTCAAGGCTTCTTGGGCGTGGCTCTGGGTCACAGTCCTCAAATTTGGCTCAGAATAAACCTCTTTAAATTATTTGACAGAGTTTGGCTTCATTTCCATTGACATTGTTTTAATATATTCAGGCTGCTATAACAGAATACCATAGACTAGGTGGCTTATAAACAACATAAATTTATTTTCCACAGTTCTGGAGGCTGGGAAATCCAAGATTAAGGTGCTAGCAGACGTGGTATCTGGTGGGGGCCCACTTCCTGGTTCACAGCTGGCCATCTTCTTGTTGTAACCTCACATGGCAGAAAAGGTGAGGGCACTCTCTGGTGTCTCTTTTATAAGGGCTTTGCCTTCATGATCTAATCAAATGCCAAAGGCCTCCACCTTGTAATAGAAATTTAGGATTTCAACATGTAAGTGTTGGGGAGACACAAATATTCAGACTATGGCATTTCATTTCTAGCCCCCCTGAAATTCATGTACTTATTGCATGCAAAATACATGCATTCTATCCCAACAGCCCCCAAAGTCTTCTTTCAACATCAACTTAAAAGTCTAAAGTCCAAAGTCCCAACTAAATATCATCTATGTCAGATATGAGTGACACTTGAGGGACAATTCATTCTGAGGCAAATTGCTCTCCATTTATAACTCTGTGAAATCAAACAAGTTACGTGCTTCCAAAATACAATGGTGGGGCAGGTGTAGGATTGACATTCCATTTCCAAAAAGGAGAATGAAGAAAGGAGTGACAGGTCCCAGGTAGGTCCAAAACCCAATGGGGCAAATTCTGTTTGACCTTAAAGCCTGAGAATAATCCTTTTTGGCTCTGTGCTCTGCCCTCCAAGAAGTTTATCTTCCATAGAGCACTAGAACACAAGCTGAATTCAGCCAAGTTCTTTGCTACTTCGTAGTATGTTCCTCATCTCCGCCTGAGACCTCTTTAGATGGCCTCACCATCCACATTTAGAGAATATTTAGCTATTCTCTAAAAGGATTGAGGCTTTCTTTACAGCACCTCTCTTTCCTTTCTTAGCTCTTACCAGAATCACTGTTAAAGATCCACTTATGGCAGTGTAGGATTTTTCTGGCATGCATTTCAAAACGCTTCCAGCCTCTACCTGTTACTCAATTCCAAAGCCTGTTCCATATTTTTAGGTGTTTGTTTCAGCAGCACCCTCACTTTCAGTAACAATTTTCTGCCTTAGCTCGTTAGCTGCTATAACAGAATACCATAAACATGGTGGCTTATAGACAACAAGCATTATTCCTCATATTTCTGGAGGCTGGGAAAGCCAGATCAAGGCGCCAGCAGGGTCAGTGTCTGGTGGGCCTGACTCCTAGCTCACAGGCAGCTGTCTTGCTGCGGTAACCTCACTGGGGGAGCAGGGAGTGAGTTCTCTCAGCTCCCTTTCATAAAAGCACAAATATAGTTCATGGGGGTTCTGACCTCTTGACCTAATTGCCTCCTAAAGGCAAAACTTCCTAATACTGTCAACTTGGGTTGAGTTAGAATGTCAACACATGGATTTAGGGGAGGCACAAATAGTCTGTCCATAGCAGTTGTGTTAAATTTCTGAGATTTGGGGATTATTTCTTATTGAAATATAACCTCAACTATACTCACTGATATAAAGTTTAGGGTTTAGTCAACAGTCTTGGTCAAAAAAGCTGCCATTGTCTGCCGGGTACTGTGAAAACAAAATTAAATGCTCCAGGAAACCATTAATTAATTAACCACTGCCTTCAATAATTTCTTTTTGCTTCAAATTTTTAATCATTCAATGATTTAATCACTCTATGAATATTACTGAGAACTTGGATTGGGTCTAATAATACTGTGACAACATATTCGGGTAGAAAACTAGCAAGTACTACCCATAGCCATTAGTGTTACCACACCTAGGAGTCAGTTAGTTGCCCGTGTTTGGAGGAGGCTTATGACCTTCCCAGTTGTCAAATGAAACCACCAGGATGAGGACTGAGCATCAGGGGATAATACTCAGGCAATGATTGGTCTTGGGATGGTCAGCCCCCACCCAAGTTTCAGAATCTTGAATTCTTCCCTTCCCAATTCCTCCGGCCACTTGACCATAACACAGATTATTGTTTCTATGCTCACAAAGAACTCTCAAGTTTAAATCACTTAAAAAATTCCTGGCAGGGAACGCTCCAGGGTGAGCGTTCTATAAATGTTATCTATCAGCATCAGCATTATAATTACTTTCCCCATTTTTGGATGAGGAAACTGAAACTTAGAGTGAGTAGTTAATTGGTCCAAAGTCATAAGGTTGTAAGTGACTGAGCTGGGATTTGAGCTCAGGTTCAAACTAAATGTTCTTCACAGCGCCAGCTACCTCTCTGGTAGCTCAGACCTGAGCTGGAGACCGACTTCTCTCCAAAACAAGTGTCAAGGAGCCCAAATTGAAAGGGAGGCAGAAATGGCTGTACAAATATTGATCCTTTAAACCAAAATGTGAAAGTGATTGGTCATACTTACCTGGCAGGGGAGATACTATGATCACGAAGGTGGTTTTCCCAGGGTGAGGCTTATCTGTTGCACTCCGGATGTGCTGACCCCTGCGATTTCCCCAAATGTGGGAAACTTGACTGCATGATTTGTGTAGTGGGGGACTGCATTTGCACTCTCCCCTGGGAAAAAAAAAAGAAAGTGATTGGTCAGGTTTATGATTCTGGCCATCGCAGGGTAAGTTCCAGGCTTGTCCTCCTGTGGGTAATAACTATAAAACTGGAAAAAATGTATGAGGAGATTTTTCAAATATTAAGCCAGAGAAAGCAGGTGGGGCCTGACAGCTCAATGACTAGTCTTTGCCTGAATATTATGCTTCATGCCCAGTCCTCATCCTGCAGGTCCCATTTCATTCCCACCAACAACTGGGTGGTGGTAAGCCTTTTGCAGGTACAGGTGACTGTAACTTTCCGGTAATTCAGTGGTCTTCCAAACAAAACTCAATGCCCTATGAAGTAAAATGACACAATTCAAATAAACTATAATATGTCATCTAAAGGGTTTAACATTCAGTTAAAAAAAAAAAAGACATGTGAAGAAGCTAGAAAATATGACCCATTTATTAAAGAAGCAGAAAAATGTGACCCATAATAGAGAAAAAAGAGTCAATAGAAACAGAACCCAGATGGTTCACATGTAGGATAACAGACAAAGTTGTTGAAGTAGCTGTTGTAAATATGTTAAAACACTTAAAGAAAAATGTTGAAAATATTGAAATAAATGAAAATTCTAAAAGTGGAAAGTAAAATACCCATGAGCAATTCATTTGCTTGGAACAACAGCACATCAAAAGTTGCTGAAGGGTGAGTGAGCAAATGCGATGCCTGTCAATTTACATCTCCAAATCTAAAGAGCAAAATGAAATAAGAACAGATCCTCCGGCACCTGTGGAATATCAAGTAGCTTAATGTATGTGTGACTTGAGCCCCGGAAAGATAGGAGAGAGAATGGGACAGAAAAAATATTTGAAGAAATAATACCTCTAATTTCCCCAAATTTAGTAAAAAACAAAAATATAGGTTTAAGAAGCTGAGAAAATCATGAGCAAGATATAATTACAAAGAAAACCACATGTGGTCGCATCATAGTCAAACTGCTAAAAACTAAAGATATTGTGAAAATCTTAAAAGCAGCTCAAGAAAAAAGACACTTTACATAGAGAATAAAGTTTTAAATTATGGCTGTCTTATTATTATAAACTATGGAAACCAGAAGACAAGGGAGCATTTTTTAAATGCTGGTGAATAAAAGCAGTGTCAATCCCCAATTCTAAATCCAGTAAAGCTATCTTTTAAATGAAAGATATTTTCACATAAATGAAAGCTGAATTTGTAGTCAGAAAAGTTGCTCTGTAAGAACTGCTAAAGAAAATTCTTCAGGCTGAGGAAAATGACACCAGATAAACACTTGTATCTGACATAGCTCAGCAGAAACAGTATATACGTGAGTAAATATAAAAGAATACATATATTCTTTAACACATATATAGAACTTACCAGAATGGAAAATGAAACAGATCTAATTGTATGTTAATTATAAGAGATACATGTGAAATATTAATACAAGTGCACAAGAGAGGTTGAAATAAAAAAGATTCCACAAAAAGATATATTATGAAAACAAGAAAAATAGGAAAGGAAGTATGTGTATGTTAAAATCAGAAAAAGTAGACTTTAAGACAAGAAATATTTCCAGAGGCATAGAGGTGCAGTTTTATAATAATGAAAGGATTAACTTATCAAGAAGATATAACAAATCCAAAATTATATGTATTTTATAACAGTCCAAAATACATAAATTTAAAATTGACAAATAAAGAAACAGAAAACTGTACAATTATAGTTGGAGATTTTAACACCTCTTTCTTGGTAATTAACAGAACTACATACCCACACACACATACTCAAACCCAATAAGATATAGAAGGTTAAAACAAAATTAACAACCAGCTTGGTTAAACTGATATTAAAGAACACTATACCAACGGCTGCAGAATATACATTGCTTTAAAGTGCACTTGGAATAGTCACAAGACAGATCATATACTGGGCCAGAAAATGCCTCAATAAATTTTAAAAGATTGAATATAACACAGTGTATTCTCTGAATACAGTGAAATTATAATAGAAGTCAGTAACAACAAATAGAAAAATTCCAAATAGTTGAAAGTTAAGTAGTATACTTAAAAATAATTTATCACTGGGGAAGAAAGAAAATTTAGAATTTAGAAAATATTTTAAACTGAATGATATTTGAAAATACTGCATATTAAAATTTGTGGAGCGTAATTAAGCAATGTCTAGTGAGTAATTTATAACTTTAAATGCTTATATTAGAAAGATGGAAAATTTAAAAATCAGTGATCTAAGTTTTTACCTAAAGAAGCTTGAAAAAGAAGAATAAGTAAGTAGAAGAAAATCTTGAATAGACACATAGCAAAAGAAGTTCAAAATGGTACAGACACTTTGGAAACAATTTTGATGTTTCTCCTACAATTGAGTAACAATGACTCAGCAATTGGACTCCTGGGTATTTACCTAAAAAAATATGAAAACATATGTTCATAGAAACACTTGTATAAGATTGTTCATGGCACTTTTATTCACAAAAGCTGGAAATGGCCCAAATATTTATCAACAGAAGAATGGATAAATAAATTGTCATATATTCATGCAATGAACTACTGATCTGTACAACTACATAAATGAATCTTGTAGACATACAAGATTGCACAAGACATCCAAAGACACACAAAGATTATAGACCTGCAAGACATAAAAACAAATGAAACCAGGTACAAAAGAATATATACTATATGATAGCATTGTCTGAAGTTCAAGGACAAAACTAATTGATAGTGATTATTTTAGTTATTTATTGTTGCAGAACAAAAATTTTGGCTTAAAATAACAAGCATGTGTTATCTCACTGTTTCTGAGAGCCAGGGGTCCAAGCATTCCTTAGCTGGATGCCTTAGGTTCAGATTTCCCACAAGACTACTTCAAGGTGTTGGGCAGGGCTGCAGTCACCTTAAGGCTTGCCTGGGGGCTGTCTGCTCCCAGGCTCACTCACACGGCTGTTGGCTGTGTTAGGTGCTCAGAGGCTGTTGGCTGGAGAAATCAGTTTCTTGCCATTTGGGCCTCTCCTGTGGCAGTTGGCTTTCCCAGAGCTGGGCTCCACAAGAAAATGCAAGAGATGATAAGGAAGATGGAAGTCCCGGTGTCTTTGCAACCTAGTCCTGGAAGGGATGGCAAGTTGCTTGGCACGGCCCACACTCCATAGGAGGTATTGCACAAGGGCATGAATACCGAGGCAGGGATCATTAGAGCCATCTCAGAAGCTGCCCACCACAGTGACAGGTGTCTGAGCAGCAGTCGCTTACGTGTAACAGGAATTGACTGGAGCAGAACAAGTGGACACTGCAATGGTGGGAATATTCTGTATCTGGCTTAGGGTGTTGGTTATGCTGGTGTGTACATTTGTCAGGACTCCTCCAGTTATGCACTTAAGATCTGTACATTTCACTGCATATAATTTTAAAATATTTTTAGAGGATAGTTTGTCATTTCAGATATAATGAGAATGAATGCAGACCCTGTACAGCAGACTAGATAGAGGCGGCCGCAGAAAAACACATTCATTTATCATTCTGCACTGCAAGTACATAAACTTCTTAAAGTCAAAAAAACACAAATGCTGTGCTTTCACAAGGCTCTATTTACTCTCCTCTGGGAAGGGTGTTCAAGATTTTTAGCCAAACCTCTAAGACTTGGTTGGGGATCTGAGGACAACCAACCACAGTTTCTTCTTGTAAAGCCCTGTCTAGTTCCCGAAAAGGGGTAGAGACAGGCGGCCCTGTTAGGACTTTGGATCCCTCCAGGAAGATGAGAAATGGAGCTGAAATGAGGGTTGGGAATGGGGACAACTGACCACAACCAATTCCCTGCCTCGGGATGCAGTACTTCTAACAGAGGTCACATGGGTTTTTGGACAACAAACGCCTCTTACAAAAGCGTGTTTTGACAAATCAAGTATAAGTGAATCAGAAACAGGCGGCTTAGATTTCTCTTAAAATAGACCAGGATTTAAAAATCAAGAGAGGCCTTGCTTGGCCAAGTACCTTTGAAGTTTTCCAGACCTAAAACATTTAGAAAAGCAGTTCTACCTACTTTCAAAATGCAGAGTGCGTGCAGATTGTCACCTTTTGGAATTGGATTCACTGGAGATGAGCCATTTTGATCTTTATCCCTTTTCCATTCTTGGATGGTGACAATGGATAGGTCATCATTATGGGCAAAGAATTCCCCTTTCAGTTGCTGTGAGCTACCCATGTGCCAGGCTCCATGCTAGGCCTGGGGAAAGCCACCTGGGCAGCTCTTCCACTGTGTTGGACAGGTTTAGCCAAAGGAGGTATTTTGAACCCTCCTCCCCAAAATCTGATTGGCTGAACATGCAGTCAGTTCCCCTGGTAGCCTTGACATCTTTTCTTTGGTAGTGGGGTTTTAGGAGAGACTTCAAGCACTAGCCTCCGGTAAACCAGTGACCCTGGGAACTTGCAGCACCAAGATCAAATATTCCCAGGGTCACTGAACCTCTGAGGCAATGTATCAGAGAGGAACTGTGCAAGGATTATGTGTGTGTTTGCTAAGTCTTCAGCTAGGCTCCATTCTCTCCCTCTGAAGCAGTGGAGAAAACTGCCTGACAGTGATGCAAACTCAAAGTGAAGCGTGGTTTTGGAAAATCACATCCAATAACAGTGTAACGATTCCCTGGGGCTGTTTGAAATCCAAAGAGAGTTCTGACTGGGGGAGAGTCACCTCTCTCAATCTCTGTAGTGGTGGAAGGAACTGCAAGAATCCAAGATAAGTCTCCAGGTGTCCTCTCAGGACTCAGCTGGCCCAGCCATGGCAGCCGACGTGGGGCAATCTGGAGGCAGTAAAGCCCTAACTAGCCTCTCTCCCCACAGACATCCACATCCATGGAAGAATGTGAGTAATCCATTTCCAGCTGATCCTAGAAATATCTTCAATGCCAAACTTCAAGGCGTTCATTCTTGTTCATTCTTGGGCAGCTCTGGGTTGCAGCACAGTGAGGCAGAAAAATGCATGAATTTTGGACTATTCTCCAGTGAATTTCCTCAAGCAAGTGATTTACATTCTCTGAACTTCATTCAGATAGTGGTAACTGCAAGGCTGGAAGACAATAGGAGGGAAATATCAAGACTGGAAATGGGCCTCCCTCAGGGCCGCCTCACTGCACACTTCTAAGGTGCCCGTCACATTGTGTTCCTTATAAATGGTGCCCGACTGCCACTCACCGCTTTGGGGACTACGACTAGGAGTCCCAAAGGGGAAAGATCCTTGAGCCCTTTTATAAGACTTTGTCTGAGATATGGACTACAGGAAGCTTGCAATCTGGAAAACCACCAGAATTTGCAAAGAAAATGTTTGAAATAACAATCACAAAAATAAAACTCGCAGCAAGATGAGCTCAAAAGCCAAACGCTGACACAAACAAGAAAGTGTAATGCCATGAATGACAATGAACAAACCTGCTGGATGGGAGGATTCACTTCCAGGACAAATGGAGATAACAAAGTAATCCAAAAAGGACTTCAGAACTGGTCATTTTAAAATTCCCACAGAGATAAAGGAAATAATACATCCATAAAATAAGAATAAAACACTGTGAACCAGAGATTATGGACTAAAACAGGAGCATTTAAAGAATTAGAAATCTTGAAGTGAAAATTTAGTCATTTGAAATAAAAACAAATGATGACGGGAGAGACTGAGCAGAGTCAAGAAGTGATAATTTAGAAAAGCAAGCTGTGAAAAAGATCTTACAACCTACTGAGTAAAGAGCAATAAAGACGCTCCCT
Organism: Lepilemur ruficaudatus; assembly: GCA_963574885.1. Taxonomy (NCBI): domain Eukaryota; kingdom Metazoa; phylum Chordata; class Mammalia; order Primates; family Lepilemuridae; genus Lepilemur; species Lepilemur ruficaudatus. The sequence goes on along the minus strand of CAUYRT010006339.1, from coordinate 22,015 downwards.
CTTTCAGGGTCACCGTCTTCTCTTCTATTTCCAAATGCTCTGTCCACCAAACGCATCTGTCCTACAGCTCTGTCCCTCAGAGATGAGTCACCGACATGAGGTTCAGGTAGCAGGAGGACACACTTTTGCTGCCCCAGAGCACTGTTGCCAGCTGCTGTCTTTCCCCCAGCTGAGTCCACGCAGGCACAGCGCCAGATGAGCCTTGGCCAGCACGTGCATTTCTTCTAGGTGTCTTCGCCAAAGATTTATCCAGCCCCCGCTGGGACAGTCCAATGACAGGGACCATCTACATTTCATTCCTCTAACTAGTAGGAGAAAGAATCTCCCTAACATGGAGGCAGACTCCCAGTTTACAAACCCAACTCTACTTACCTTCTATTTGAAAGTCTTATGTCACTGCAGTTAGGGAAAAATTAAACTCAATCAGTTGTGTTCCCCTCCTTTTTCTCCAAGAGTGTACATATATTCTGGAGGGGCTTAGGTAGAGGCTGACACTTGAGTCCTTTGTCCACTCCGTTGTCTGCCAGGATGAGCGCAGTCTCGTCTGGCCCTAGACCTTGGGTCCACAGGGGTCTCTGCTTAGATCCCCTCATCCCTTTTGCTGTGGCTCCTGCAGATGCTGAGCTGGCACAAGCTCACCGGTGCCATCCCTGGGGCAGGGGTCATAGGCGCCTGCCTCTGCTCTGAGGGGAGTGCGGGGCACAAGGAGCCTGGCGAGACTCTCAGTGGTGCCACCAAACAGCCAGCTACCTCTGGCTCCAGTGCCTCCCGGAGGCTTCCCCAGACCCTGCCCAAGAAGTGAAGTGTCTCCCTTCTCACCACCTGTCCCCATGCCTGCCTCCCCACCTCTGAATTCTTTTAGCCTCTAAAGAAAGTTCCTCCCTTCCTTAGTGGTGATGATCTTTCTCTCAGAGGTACAGGATGTTGTCTCCTAATGGGCTAATGTTTTCAGAAACACAGAAATCAGGAGAGACCATTTCCCCATCCCCTCCAAACCTGGAAGCTGAGAAGGAAAGAGGAAAAGACCAGAGAAAATAGACAGCGATGGCTCCAAACGCAGATTCCACTCCACTCACATCGAACTCGACGTGCCTCCTCTAGCTCCCACCTACAGTGCCGGCTCGTGCCAGGCACAGAGGACTCAGCCTCCCGCATCTTCTCTACTTTAGGAGGACAGTCCCAGCTCCTTCAACGATGTGACAGCTCCATGGTCCTCCCCCCTTCTGGGAAATCGTTCTGACAAAGTTGAATGACCTCAGACAATGTTCTACACCTTTCTTTGCTCTGGTTTCTTTCTCTGTACCACGGGGACAAGAGCAGGCCAGGACTCGTTGCCGCTCTCGTGACTGGTGCGTGTGGGGCTGGGAGGCCAGGGCCACCTCCTGTCCCTGGCTCTGCCCCTGCCTGTCCCCGAGAGTGACACAGACAAACTCACTCAGACATCGTGGAAAACCTTAAGAAGCAGTTATCTTCCCTCCATTTCGCAGCAGGAAACAGGTGCAAGAAGAAGTCAGGCAACTTGCTGGAGCGGAGTGACTGGCGGGACTGGCGCCCGAGGTCCCAGCTCACCCTGTCCACCGCCTTCCCCTGTGCCAAGCAAGGCCTCGCCCCAGACCGCTCTCGCCCTTCTCGTTACTAACCGTGGAGCTTCTGTTCTCTCTCTCTTTTCTGTTAAAAATATTTCCTACTGCTCGTCAATTTGGTGAATTTATTTTTTCAAGGACTTTGTCCATATTGCTTAATGTGTTTTTTCTCTTTGTAGTCTATTTCTCTGTGTTCTTTGTACTTCTTTCTCCTGGCCTTGTTCTGTGAGCCAGCATCTTCGTTTCTTTGCTAACTTTTAGGTCATTAAAGCTCCTTTTGCGTTTTTATTAAAATTGCCATTTAAAGCAGTTACTTTCCCCTGAGAATGCTCTGGCCGACTCCACACACTCCACAGGCTATCTGTGTTTCAACGTTTTCCTGAGTCTCCCTCACTGTCTTGGTGTCTCCTCCTGCCTAGTTGATACTTAGGAGCCTATTTTTAGATTTCATGTGGTTAGGGACTTTAGGTTCTGCTTTTTCTAGTTATTTCCTATTTTATCGTTTGAGGTGCATAATGTAGTGTGTATAATGGAGCGGGGTTTTGGTGTGTGTTTGTTTCTGGCATGCTCAGAGCGCTCCTTGGCTGCCTGGAAGTTTCCAGCGAGCACACTTAAGCACCCGCAGAGTCTCTCGCTCACGCATCCCGGCCGTCGCCGTGCTCTCTGGCAGGGATCCTGTTCCCTGGGGGTGTCTCCCAAATGCGGTGAGCGCCCTGATGGAGAGGGTAGGGTGGCCCAGGCACGAGGGCTCGTGGCAGTGGGGGAGCCGGTGCTGGACACAGGGAGGCCGTCGGCAAAGGCAGCCAAACACCCACTGGGGAGTTTGAGGCTGGTGGTTAATGGTGGCAGCCTCAGCAACCTGGATCGCTCTGCAGCCTGGAGAGAAGCACCTGGGTCACCCTGATGTGGAGACCAAGTACTCAGATGCTGGAAAAGCCCATGGAGCGAAAACTGATGGGGACTCAGCTCACACAGGTTTCACATGGAGCAGGTGGGCATGCTTTGAATTAATGGAGATGGACAGGGACACGGAGCATTTAGCCTTTGGCCAGTCACACACCCTCTCATTTATGTATCTGCTTATTCAACTAATATCTGTGGAGGGCCTACCATGCACCTTTCCGGTCCCTGCTAAAACCCTGCCCTCGGTCCTTTGGGAAGTGGACCGCCTGGATCTCAGGATGTCCTGAAGTTTCACTTACTCTTCTAACATGAAATATTTTTTCACTTCTATTTCCAATTCCCAAGTTTAGGGGCACTTAGGTGGTGCAGTGGAAATAAGACTTGGTCCCACGTTTATTCTCTGTTACCCTGTGCAAATCGCCCCACCTCCTCCTCTGTTTCTCCATCTGTGAATAAAGAGTGGGGGTCTGCCTCTCAGGGCTCTCACAGGGAAGGCTAAACAGAGCGGAGTGTGACGCGTCCACAGCCATGGGCAACAGCGGTGGAGGGAGGTGAAGGGCTTGTTGTCAGAGCAGCAAAGCCCATCAGCAGACCTAGCCCTGCTGTGACGGGTAGCCCAGAGTCTGCGACATGTGCAACTGCTCCAAAGTCCTTTCTGACCTGGAAGGATTTGACATATGAGGAAGAAGTGCAGTCCTGCTCTGGCTGGGCTCTGCTCTTATTCCCAAACAGTCAAGCATTTTGAGTTCCAGCCACATCCAAGCAAGAAGTCGGGGGTGCCTGGCCAGCCCCAGCCTGCCTCTGCCTCTCCCTTCTTCACACCCCAGCTCTGGTTTGAGACAGGGGTATTTGGACAGCCCCAACTCCTCAGGTGGGCTGAGTTTAGGATCACATCTGCCGCTGGGCCCCTTCTGGGGCCTGCATTTCTGCCTTGTACCTAAGGGTCAATTCCCAACAGGGCTCTGTTCCTCTCAGGCTAGAGCTATTTTTGCTCAAGGGAGTAGCCCCCTACTCTAAGGCTAGAGCCTGTCCCAGAACCTGCTTGGGGGTCAGGCCAGCCTGCCACCCTTCAGCCTTCCTGAAAGTCCCTGTCATCCTGTGTGTGACCATCACGCCCAGCTAGAGTCCCTAATGGCTTTGGGGGCCAGGCCTACTGCCTGTTGTCTGTCCTGTGCCATCTACACCAACCGTCCTGTGCTGCCTGGATACGTCGTGTTTTACCTGTTAGCCCAGATTCCTCTCCCACTCCTCCTCTCATTGTCTCCCCACTGACATCTGGCAGGTTGAACTACAGACCCATGTACTTCTACCTTCGCAGCTCCTGCCATGTCCAACCGATACAGGAATTTGCTCCACTCAAGTTTCAAGGGGAGCCTGGAAGGAGCCATTAGGCAAGTCCTTGAGAATTCCAAACATGGGAGCTCTGACTGACAAATGGAGAACTGGTTTGCAGTGGTTTGAAGGCTAAATTGGAAAATTCTGGGAGCACACTAGAAAAGAGGAGGTGAAGAGGGAGGGGCTTGCTGTCAGGAGAACTTTCTCTATAAGTAGTGAAAGGAAGGGGCTTTGCGCGTTCCTTCATTCTTTCCTTTGACAGACGTGTAACTGAGCAGCAAACATGTTCCAGGTTCTACGTTGGGAACAACAGGGAACAGTGTAGACAGGGCCCCTCACACCCTTCTGGAACTTACAGACCCACTGGTTTCACCCTCACAGGAAGATCAGAAGGAAGAGGCAGCTCACGTGTGGGAATGAAACCAGAACCAGGCCTGAAGCCAGTTTCTCAGAAAACCTAAGGCACAAACCAACCACTCTGCACCTCTGCCCCTAAGCCCTCTGCTGTGTCTGTGGTGTTTGCCTCCAGCCAGCACACCAGGCCCTTCCGCTCAGTCCTCCAATTACTTTCAACGAGGCTGGAAAACACCCTAGCAGCATCAAGACATCTGCAACCCCAGGGCTACAGACAAAGTCAGAGGCATTACCCAGACCTGCTCTCACTTCTAACCCAATTCCAAACCCATCTAGAAGCATGAAGCCAGGGGTTTGACAGGTTTCAGATTCCACTGCAAAAATGTCTGTGTACCGCAGTTGAAATGTGTTGGCAATTGACTTTGAAGATGGCTTTTTGGAAAAACAAATCAATGACACTTACTGGATTGTGTCTTCAAAGGGACATGAAATCTAAAAGAACCAAAAGGCGAGTATTAGCCAAAGAAGGCACTCCTTGGCCAAACCTTGTGTCTGTTAGAACCCTACTGAATTTGGGGTTCTGACCCTTTCTCAGGCCTTGGGCAACCAGAGATTGCTTACCCAGAGTTTAGCACAACTTCCTGTCCTGAGAAAGGAATGATCAGAATATTCAATCATCGTACAGAACAACTTCAGTGACTTAAGGGTAAATGGATTGGAGATAAAAGGCTTGCATTTTCCTTGATGTACAAAGGGGTTTAAAAATTAAGAGAAAGTCTCTAGGAAAAGGTTTTTGCTGAATCTAATGCATTTTTTAAAATAGTCAAAACAGAGCCATGGGCCCAGAGCTAGCTGAACTCAAGCTCTTAATTTTATTTTAAGCAGTTCAAGCTTATAGATTATACTATTTGCCATGTTTTCCATCTAGACAAAAATCCCCCAAAATCTACAGGAAGGGAAAAAGAGAAAGCAACATTTTAGGGCCTGCCCTCGCGGTGGATGGATGGCCTGTAGAATGACGGTGGGGACATCTGGCTGCAAGTGTCCGCCTGGGGAGTCCAGGGCCCGCAAGGGACCTGGAGGGTGGGGGGCTCCCCAGAGCACGGGCATGGGGAAGACCCCGTGGTCGGCTAGCTCCAACTCCCCTTAGGCTGGACCTGAGGACAGAACCAGGAACTCCCCTGAGCAGCCTAGCACCATCTCACTGAAGCCTGCAAGAACTGTCTTAGTCTGTTTTGTGCTGCTGTTACAGAATACCACGGACTGGGTAGTTTATAACAGAGATTTACTTATTTCTTAAACAACATAGACTTATGTATTACAGTTAGGAAGGCTGGGAAGTCCAAGATCAAGGGGACCACATCTGGTGAGGGCTTTCCTGCTATATCATCATGTGGTGGAAGGAAGCAGGGCAGAGGTGGCCAGACTGACTTTTATAACAAACTCACTCCTGTGACAGCAACATTAGTCCATTTGTGAGAGCAGAGCCCCTGTGACCCAATCACTTGTTGAAGGTGCCACCCTCAACACTGTTGCATTCGGGATTAAGTTTCCAACATATGAACTTTGGGGGACACATTCAAACCACAGCAAACTCTTTGCAGCAGAGAGCACTGGCCCATCATACAGTGAGAAAACCAAGGACTTGGGAGGGAAGGGACTGTCCACCATCAGAGTCTGGTGGTCCTGGAGCTGGGCTCACATTTGTTTGTGTCCAGGGGCAGCACCTGACCCAAGAGCACTCGTAGGGGGCATTTGTCTGTGCTGGAGCTGGAGCTGCAGCTGTCCTGGGCATGTGGTGAGAAGAATCCGAGGGGCTGGGTCCGTCCCCAGCCCTGCATAGCCTCAAGCACTGTGCTGTCATCTCTCACTCCTTTCCTCTTTGGCAGAATGAAGCAGACAGCACATACAGAGTTTGCGGGATAATTAAAGGAGACAAGAAAGATGAAGCAGAGGTGTGGGGCAGTGTCCAGCATACTGACAGTCTGTCGCTATAACTGCCACCAACCTGCTGTAGGTGCCTGCTTAGCAGACACGTGGCCTTCATCCTACCTAGGGAATGTCCACACCCAGGCTTTCCCACCTGGTCTGAACAACAGCTAAATCGCTTTGGCTTCATGTTGAAGGCAGCAAGGAAAACAACTCTGGCTTCTTTGTGGCATTGCCTTCTAAGTAGGTATAAAAACCACACAATTTTAACCACAAACAAACATCCAGAAAGCAATCTGCATATCATGAACAAAAGTGCTTTCAAATGACAGAGGCATGATCGAAAAGCTTACTGAGAATAACCACACTTCACAAAAAACAAAATTCATGACTTAACCCTGCTCAGAGAGTGAGGATGAGGACAGGGGTGGCCGTCACAGGCCATTGGGTGATCGAACCTCTTTCTTCCCAGGAGCCAAAGCCCCAGGTGCCCAGGTAAGACAAAGAGCCCATTAAAGGGCACGGGCTTGGGGGAAGGGTCAGCACAGAAGTACAGGGCTGGGAAGCCTGGCCTGGGACACTCACAAGGGAGCCCAGGGACCCTGCTGGAAGTCAGTCATAGGAAGCATCAGGGAACATGACATATGACACCAGACTTTGCAGATGTCCTGCTGAGGTGCTGGGGAATTGCAGGTACAAGAGAAGGACACATTTGGGACCCAGAAAATGCTCTTTATGATGCCAATTTCAAGAGTATGGAAAGTTCATAAAACATGTGGGGGCCTCTGGTTTCTGACTCCACTGTGAAAACAAGTGTGAAATAGAGCAGCATTTTTTACTAGGCAGAGAAAACGGAGTGTTCTGTCTGAATCTCTTGGCTTACAGGTCATTCCTGTAGGATCACAGCTGCGTCTCCAGTCGTGGATTGTGAGACCGTGCACTCTCATTTGGAAGACTTGATTCAGTGAGATGCAGGCACCATGCATTCCCAGTAGTGTCCTCTAATTCCCTCCAACGTTGATGGACTCACATTATCTCAAGGATCTTTGAGGTGGCATTACTGCCCCATTTCTCAAATGGGGAAACTGAGTCCACAGGGAGGCGGGCCTTCCCAAGGTCAGCAGCTAGTCAAGGGATGGGAGTAGGACTGTTAATTCAGATGTGTCTCTTGCTCCAAAGGTGAGTCTCATCCTGCCAATGTTTTAAATGGGACAGGTGTGTGAACTGGGGGACAACAGGAGGCTAGGTCTGTCTCCCGAGAGGCCGTGTGAGTTAGTCCAACCATGATGAGGGGGTCTGGGTTCAGGGGGAGAGTTATTATGCCCCAGCCTAAGTAGACAGATGCATCAGACGTCAGTCTGGTCATTTTGGGGGCAGAAAGGGCTCCTGGGTGCTAACATGTGTAGGATCTACCCAGGCAAACCCTGCTCAGCCTTTAGAAAATACACAGGAAACCAAAGTAAAGTCAGAAGGTCGCCAAAATAGCCTGATGCTTCCATGTCCTATGCCTGAGTTTCTGTTACCCCAGGAACCTAGCAGGCTATGTGCTGTGGCCAGCACCGCCTGTTCCCCACACTTGCTTTTCCAGGTGTGGCCCATGGGCTGGCAGCCCAGGCACCACCTGAGGCTTGTAGGGTGCAAACCCAAGGCCCACCCAGGGCTACTAAATAAGACACCAGGAGACCCGTGAGCACAGTGAAGAAGGAGAGGCACTCACTGCCCAGGTAGAGCAAGGGAGCACTATGCCAACTTTGTCCTCCGAGACACTTCCTGGCTGTGCTTTTCGCCTTGCAGCTGGCTGCAGCATTCAAGACTGAGGAGTGACTGGCTCCTGCCGTGCCCCAGCTCTGTTCTGAACTCAGTAAGAGCTCATTTAAAATTTATTTTTCATTTATATTTCCCCCATTGCCCAGATTTATAGCAACTGTTACGGACTACCCAGGCTTGGTGTAACCCATGTGCCTGCCAGCGCTTGCGCTCACTCCCTCGGCTACTCATTCAGGCTCAGACGGCCACGGAAGACCCCACTGTGTGTGGACTCCCCGATCTCAGCGTCAGTTAGGACACTCCCTCTGCCCTCATGATCCAGTCATCAATAGAGAGTGATCTGGTTCAGGATGAAGGGAGAACTGGCTTCCCTGGGGAAAAAGACGTCCCTAACCTAGCCAGGGAGGAGGCCTTCCCCAGAGCAGGCGACAAAGGGTGTGGTGTCCCGCCCCTCTCCCACCCATGTTCCTTGCTAAGAAAACCCCAGTTGTGTATGTCAAGCAGAGAAAGGGGAGAAATTCCAGTTTCTTGGAGATCTTTTTTTTTTGATGAAAGCATCCAAATTAGGGAGTATTTAATTTTGAATGAATATCAAGGAAGTCCTCACAGAGAAAGTGGCATTTTAGCATTCAAGGACGAGAAGAATTTATATAAATGCCAGTTTCTTGGAGGTTTTAAACAGCAAGATATTGTATTTGGGCAGAAAGTAGCTGCCTTAAAAAGGAAGGAAATTTTGTCACATGCTATGACATGGATTAACTTTGAGGACATTATGTTAAGTGAAATAAGCCAATTGCAAAAGGACAAAGACTGTATGATTCCTCTCGCATGAGGTTCCTAGGGTAGCCAAAATCACAGAGACAGGAACTGGAATGCTAGTTGCCAGGGGCTGGGGAGGGGGGGCAGGGAGCTGTTGTTTGACTGGCGCAGAGTTTCAGTTTTGCAAGGTGAAGAGCGTTCTGGGCATGGATGGTGGTGATGATTGCACAGCAAAGTGAATGTACTTAATACCATTTAATTTTTCACTTCAAATAGTTAAGATGGTCAATTTTATGTTGTGTGTATTTTACAATTGAAAAAATTTAAAACAAAAGAAATGACTATGATATATTAAAGAGAAAAGAGAGAAAAGTGGGGAATAAAAGATGCACGTGCTTATTCTGGTCACTCAAATAAGTGAAAAAAATAAATCTCCAATTTAAGGTCAAAGTTACTCCTTGGCTTTTAAAGGGCATCAGATGCTGAGACAGATAGACCTAGCTTCTTATCTTACTCTTCCAGTTGCTGGCTCTGTGGACTTTACCTCTGGGACCCTCAGTCTCTTCACCTATAAAATTAGCAAAATGATATATAAGTTGTTGCAAACCCTCAGTAAGTTATCATTAAATTCTCTCTACAGCCTGGTACATCCTGCAAACTCTGTAGAAAGAGGTTTATAAACCTGGTTGTGAGTTTACCCACCCCCACCCCTTGATTACAGAGGAGTTACCCAGAGTTCTCAGTGAACTTGACAATTCAAAAATAATATTATAACAAAACACTTTCTAAGTCATTCCAAAAATGTTTGTGCTGTGACCAGAGGTGCTATCATTATTTAACTTGGATGTCCCAGAGTATGCAGGCAGTTCTTAATATTGTCCTCCAACACCCTAAACTTGCCAGGATGGTGGCAAAGCCTTGCTCAGTGTTGAAGTCTGCCATGTGATGGTATGAGCTGGCCTAGCACCTCCTCATATGGACTAGTGTCTGCTATTGAATGCTGTCCTCAAATTTAACCTTTCTCCTAGGTGAACCTTGCATGAATTGTCTATTGCTGCATAACAAATTGCCCCAAAAGTTTAGTGGCTTAAAACAATAACAATCATTTATTTTGCTCATGAATCTGCAAGTTGGACAGTGTGGCTCATACCTGCTCTGTGTAGCATAAAACGGGCTGGAGGGTCCACTTCCAGAATGGCTCTTCACATGGCTGGCAGGTGGGTGCTGGCTCTTGGCCAGGAGCTCAGCTGGGTGTGAGCCTGGCATCAGTTCTTCTCTAGACGGGCCTCCTACGGGCTTCTTGGGCTTCCTCACAGTATGGTGGTTACATTCCAAAAGTGAGTGTCCCCAGAGAACCTGGCAGAAGTGCATGACAATGCTATGACCTGGCTTCAGATGTCACATGGTATCAGTTCTTCCATATTCTATTGGTCAAGGCAGTCACACAGGCCTGGTTCCAAATGAGAGGTCCTAGACACCATTTCTTGATGAAGGCAGTGATAAGTTTATGGAAGAGCACGTGAGACAGAAGACACTGCCATGGCCATCTTTGCAAAATCCAATTGCCACAAGTTCCATCCTGTTCACAAGGGCAAGGTTGGCCCTCCTCTTCACACTTCTCCAACTTAACTTTGCTAGGAGGAAGGGCCTGTTGAGCCCAATCACTAAATGCCTTTCTCCTCCTCCCAGAGGGGTTTGAACAGCTTTTCTGTTTTTCCCCCAAATCTCATTCCTGCTGGAAATCAGGAGGGCAGCCCCCTGCTAGTATCACTTCATCACTACCCCCAGCTAAACTTCCTTCTCACTTCATAATCAGTTTTCCAGTTGCAGCACCTTTAAAATTGTTCCAGAAATCACGCCCTTTCCTCCTGGTGAGGGACCCATGCTAACCTGAGCCCAGTGGTGCAGGAGCACCTCAGGGACCTGCTTCTCAGACAGTCAGAACCCAGGCAGAGCACCTCCCGGGCAGGGGGCCACATGCCCCTGTTCCTTTATCTGTGACCATCCGGCCATTGACAGACCTTAGTCAGCATGACTCCCTGCGAGGCCAGAGCCAGGAGAAGGCGCCAGTCCCCAAGCCATTTGGACACATGGAGAGACACGGGCCCTGGGGGCCAGGCTCCGCACGGCAGTGGCCAAGGCACTGGCATGCTCAGCAGAGGACATGCTAGTGTATTATGATTCCCAGCCTGCCAGTGAGCAAACAGGGCCGGAAGGCTTAGTAATGTGTTCGGGTTACACAGCTCGGACATGCTAACTAAAATTCTTGAAAATCGTGTCCAGAACATTTCCTATAACAGTAAATAAAAAGAAATGAACTATTAACACATACAACATGAGTGCGTCTTAAAATAATTATGCTGAGTGAAAGACGCCACACGAAACAGAGTACACACTCTTCCATTGACAGAAACTCCCACAATGCAGACTATGTAGCAGAACAGACGGTGGCTGCCTGAGGACGGGAGTGGAGGGTGGGGGGAGGATTGTAAAAGAGTGCAAGAAACTTCTGGAAATACTGATGTCTCCATTACCTTGACGTGGTGCTGATTTTCACAGGTGCATGTTTCAAAATGTTTCAAATTGTACACTTTAAACATACCAAGTTTACATATAGTATGTTAACTATATCTCAAAGAAAGCTGTTAAACATGAATAAAAATTATTACGTAAAATTATTTTACAACCAGGAAAAAGTATCAGGATTCACTTGTGTAAAAGTTTTTCTGAATAAAGATCTGTACCATTTCTTAGAGCAGTGAAAACACAAATAAATGCTGAAAATAGAAATAAATCATTTTTGCTAAAAGGGGAAATTCACATGCCAGGAGCTTGGCTGGCCCTTACCCAAGAAAGGAATGTGTCATGGTGGTTTTGCCCTAAGTGCAATTGAAAATGTCACCTTGTTTCATCACCAAGACCAGCATCACAGGGAGATGTTTTGCTATTGTGATTTCACAGATAAAGAAACTGAGTCTCAGAAAGTTCTAGGACACCTCTACGGCAAGGGTGGGACTGGACCAAGGTCTGTGTGCCTGGTCCTAAGCCCACTCTCACCATGGCACGCCAAAGGCAAACAGAGCAGGAGGGTGAGGGCACCCAGTTCCTGCTCCTCCCACTTCCCAGGAAGAGGACATTGGAATCCACTGAGCGCCACCCTGGAGAGTCAAGGTGCAGGCGTTCACTACATCCCTGTCCTCTGGGAGACCCTCCTACAGATTCCCTGCCCTCCCTCCTCTCTGGCTCCAGAGGAAATCTTCCTCTGGCAGCCTGAATGCAGGTGGGAGATGTGGAAGGCCATGACCCTGCCTCGTCCTCCTTCCTCCCCGTTTCGGCAGTAAGAGTAGGGAAGAACATGTATAGCTAAAGGACATCTGCTGGCTGCAAGGCCCTCGACTGCCCTGTGTACTCTGGAGGAGCCAAAATGTGCCCAAAGACATGGAACAAGAAGCTGAGCATCCCAAAGGCTTTCAGCCTAGAAGGGTGAGGATTTCAGCAGAGAGCTTTTGGGTAGACGAAGCCAGGTGGTAGCTCAGGGCTGGTTTCCATGACGGTGAGGAGATCAGTGTTGCCCATAGTGGTGTCCACCAGGGCTGTGTGAGTGTGAGGCTGCGCCACTGCCACCAAGTGTGCCCGGGGTAGGTGGAGTCAGCCTCAGGCATCTCTGGGCAGTGGCACTGCCTGTTCTCAGGTGTCTTCATTCCAGGCTCAAGTGACAAGGTGTATAAAACTCTTTCTAGACTCTCCTGTCAGAGAAAGGGCTCAGAAGTATGGCTGGGCACACAGGGAGCTGAGCCTCCAGGGACAGCACCCAGGGAACCAGGATGGTCTCCAGGGAGTACGTACAAACCCTCTTCCTTCTACACTCCTGAGCTGCCGTAGTCTGCGAGGAAGAAAGGGGTGTGGTGCCATTAAAATACATTTGCAGAAGACTGGGTCAAACACCATTGAACAAGCTTCCTTACGTCATAAATGTCACAGCACTGGAGCAGCTGCTGTGATGCCCCTGCTACCATCACCACCTCTGTCACCTCCGAGGTTAAAGGACATACTCTCCAAGCTGCTGGGAGAGCTGTTGGCAGCCCTCAGTGCCCTTCTCAGGACTATTTCAGCTAAAGAGAGTCACCTTGGCCCCTGCCCTACCTCCTCCTGGGAGCTCCTCTCCAGTGGCTGGAGACATGAAGTCCCCATCACCCTGTCTGCCAGTGTTGTGTGGTCATCTAGCTCAAGTCTCCTTGAGGGGTCAGTCAGGTCCTTTTCCCTCTGCTCTGTCCCTTCCACAGGTGCTGATCCCAAAGCATCCCCAAGCAACCTCCTGACCTCAGAGTTTCTTCCCAGGGGCCCAGCCTACAGCAACTCTGGTACCCAATTTGGGAGAAGTACTCCAATATTTGTGAGATGTGATTTTGGCTGCTGTTTTTAGAAAAATATTGCTATCTATGTTAAGAAAGTTACTTCCTGTCCCATGTTTGTGCAGCAGGAACTGATATTGAATTTTAGAAAAGGCCTTTTCATGTCTATTGAGATGGCCATGGACCTCTCTTGCCTGTAACCTGCCGCTACAGAGCGTGGAAGGGGCAGTCGCTCTCCTTTCTCTTTGCCCAGAGAGTTGCCCTTTGTGACAGAAGCAGCAGATGATCTCCTTAGCTCATGTGGACGGGGGCAGTTGTCTCAGCAGAAGATGGAGAGAGTCCCCACGGTGCCTTCCAGCCTGCAGCAGCCACCACCAGATCCCCCACCTCCCGCCCTGCCCCAGACTTCTGACCACTTGGGGACGGCTCCTCACTGACGAGGTGGAGCAAGGTGCTGTTTTGAGAGGCAGCTTTCTAGGTCCACATCACAACACAAGTGACCCATGCAAAGAAAATGGGGCCCCGTGGCGGCTGCCTCCCGAGCCCTGTCTCTGGACCCTACTCTTGGCCTCAGTGCAGGGCTGCAGGAAGCCCACGACAGCCACCTACTTGTTTTTTGTTCATCTACATACCATGCAGTGTTGTGCTCTTCTAAGCATTGCATCCTTTTGGCTGAAAATGGTGGGTCTTTTATTTAAGTGAATAGAAAGGATTTATTTGGACTTTTGCCCAAAACCACAAAGAGGAGGAGTGCACTAAGTCCGCTAGAGGGCTGGGGCCAGGACCTGCAGATGGGGAGGCTTTGGGGACCACTCTTACTGCCCACCTTTGTAAGTGAATAAGCCCAGACTCAGGAAGGTGGTTTCATTTGCTAGAAGTCACCTAGCCAGAAACTGATGGACCTGGAATTTGAACTCAGGAAGTCTAGATCTGCAACACCCCAAGGTTGACAATTGTGCTTTCAGTGCCCAGTACTGTCTTAGTCCATTCCAGCTGCTACAATGAAATGCCTTACACAGTACAGGGTAATTTATAAACGATGAAATTTATTTCTCACAGTCCTGGAAGCTGAGAAGTCCAAGATCAAGACACCAGCAGATTCGGCTTCTGGTGAGGGCCTGCTCCTCATAGATGGTGCCTTCCGTGGGGCCCCACACTGTGGAAGGGCAAACAGGTTCCCTCAGGCCTCATTTATAAGGGCACTAATCTCACTCACAAGGGCTCCACCCTCATGACCTAATCACCTCCCAAAGGCCCCACCTCCTAATACCAACATATTGGGAGTTGTATTTCAACATGAATTTTGGAGAGGCACAAACATTCAGACCACAGCAAATACTTGTTTGTCAGAGCAAGGATTCCCTTCACTGGCACTGGAGTAAATTTCAGGTTAAATGGCCGGGTGGGGTCCCTCCACTGTCCTTCCCCCCCCTTCACTGGCTTGGTGGCCCCTGGCACTTCCTCCTTCATAGTCTCTTCCGAAATGAGGAAGTTCCTCCTTCCAGGGAACTGCACCTGTCCTCTTGGTGCAGTTTGGAGGCCTGAAACCGATCTGGGGGATAATGATCCGGAATCTCCATGTTCATGTTTGGCAGACGACGCTGTGGAGCTGCAGGCTGGGTCCAAGCCCTCTCCCTGCCCCTGAGCTCAGGGCTTCTTCCCAGCTCCCTGGAGCCCCCAGGCACTAATAAATCTGGCACTGCCTTGCATTGTGGTATTGGATTTAACCATGTGAAATTGCCATTTTATAGAATGAAATGGTCAAATGACAACAATTTCATATTTTCATTTCATGTGATTCAAGCTAATACAAATGTTAGTTATTCATTTTAAATGAAGAGGGTGTCTTCATTTAAAACTGGATTTGACATGAGGGAGTAAATACATATAAAATATTTACACAGTGGCTACACATCACAAGCACTCAGTGAATACTGACTGTTGATATCATCACCAAACATGTGACTTCAACAAATGTTAGATATTGTGGAAAGTTTAACAGCAATTGGCAAAAGGTATTTTGGGCTCCAAGTTGCCCTAGTTAATAATTTCTCTACTGTACCCAGGATTAAATAGTGCCACGTTCAGTATTATACTATCTATTGAGACTGCACAGATCAAACTCTCTTTATTTCAGATTTGGTCACCTTTGTTCTAGTTCATTCTGGCTGAACGTTAGACTCATTTGGGGCAATTTTTCAGAGTTGAATTAGCATCTTGGGGTGAGGCTTTGGCATCAGCATGATTCTAACATAGGGCAAGAAGCACAGCCAGGTTGATACGTAGAGTCTGTGAAATTCTTTTTTCTGATGTCAGTGCTCATAGTGGGCAGAGATCCACTTCTCAGTGGTCAGGAGTGCTCAGCAGGTGAGGAGGGGACAGGCCCTGGCTGAGGTGGTGGTGACTCCTCCCTGGTGCTGAGAGAAGCTAGAGGTGGGAGGCCACCATGGGCTGGTGCAGTGGGCGAAAACAAGGCTATACAGCACTCCGGATGTAAGTGCGCCACAACCATCGATCTATTCCCTTGTTAAATGACGTTGGGATTATTTATGGCTCGGGATAATTGCATAAAGCTGTTGTTCTTGTCTATTTTTGCAGACATAATCAATCTCTCTTATATTATTATAGATTCATAGACTTATTTTTTCAAAGTGTTATATGTCTTGATACTTAAATTATGTTAAATAGGGTCAACGGGACCCCCTTAAAGTTGGCTCCTGCATCCTTTTGACATATTTCCACTGTTCTTCAAACACTTTCTTACTTTCCTTACTTTCTGACATCATCTTTTAATTTTCCTTCCCCAGACTTAGAATCAATCAGCCATTTCTCCAAGAATATCTGGTTCATCTTAGTGAAGAGTAGTATTTAGATCTGGGTCACTAGATAGACTCCTTGACTTGCTACTGGTGTGTTGGCCTTTTAGTAGACAGAGCTAGGAAGGATGGATGGATGGATGGGAGGATTTCATACATGAAATCATAAATTTATAGTGATATTTTCAATTCAAATTTAATGGAATAGAATGTTTTCTTTATTTCAGTTTTTTACTCATATCTCCTTTTTTATAGTGAAAATCTTAGTATAATTATATATTTGTTTTATCTTATTAATACAATATTCAATTTTTCGATCCATGAAATAATATAGTCAATATCTTGTGATTTTTCACTAAACAAATGCGTAATTTTGTGTCCCTAAACTTCTTTCTACCTCTCATCACTCTTTCATCTGCTAAACATACCATGGCTTTTAGATTTTCAAAGTTTTATCATTTATATCTTGCCCTGCAACCATGATTATGTTTTTGTGATTTATTTATATGTTGATTATGAAAATTAAAAACAGATAAGTAGCCTTTTTGAAAGTATAATTATATATTCAATTGAATCCTATGAATGAACTTCCTTATATTCAACCTTCTTTTATCTACAAAAATTATGGCAATATAGTCAGTATTTTTACTAGTGAAACATGGACATAAGACAAGAGTATTTTGTTATGCCACTGAAGATTTGCTCTTTTACTGAGACAATTCCAAGGTTTACAGTCAAATAGATTCCCTTTCTTAAATGCCATTAATTGCTTAAGATTATGCCAAGTTTTAGCTTGTTTCATATTTGTACCATGACCTTTCTTTAGAGCTTTATGTTTTGTCTTGGGGGTCTGATTGCCTTTCATTTTTCTCAATGGCAGAGGGATCTCTTTCCTTCCAAACTGTATTTATAAGATATTTGAGCTTTTAATCATATTTTTGTCAAGTGCATTAAGGTTTGGGGGGCCTGCTGCCCAGCTGTCATTTAAGGATTTCTGTTCATTATACTCCTGGGTTTATTGTGTTGTTTCTTGGAATGTTTCTTGGTTATGTTTTCTTTATTTTTTTTTCTTGAATATAATCAAATGATAAAATTTGATGTTCTTTTCTCAAGGAGGGTTCAAAGGTGGTAAATTTACCAAGTCCTTATAAGATTGAAAATATCTGCCTTTCACTCTCATACCAGTTAACAGATTCATAAGTAAACAATACATTTGCTTAGCACACTGAAGACCTCTCTGTGTCCGATTCCAGTTTTTACTGATGTTGGCAAGAAGTCCGATGCCAGTTTGATCCTTCTTCCCGGTAACTGTCTCACTTGTTCTCTCCAGAAGCTGTTAGGGTTTTGCTTACACTCTTCCCATCTTTCCTGCTTGCCAGCCAGCAGTTCCTTTCGTTCTGAAGATTGTGTTTTGCTTCAGCCTGTGAGAGTGCTCTTCTGTGTTTTTCAAAAATTATTTCTTCTTCTCCATTTTCTCTGTTCTTACTTTTTGGAACTTCTCTCAGATGAAGGTCGGTGGTTCTGCATGTCACCCTCCAGTCCGCTCCACTCTTTGCTAACATGTTTTCATCTTTCTGGTGTTATTGTTCCATGTCCTGGGGGATTTGCTCTACATTTTATGCTAGGCTGTATGCTGAATTTGGAGGTTTGAGGGAAATGCTATTTAACTTCTGTGTATGTTTTCACATTCTCTGCTAACAAGCCAAGTTTTTTGTAGCAGATTTTTTTTCTTTCATGTTTTGTGGACACAAGATCATAATGTCTTCTTTGAGTGTTTCTGAGAATAGTAATCAGAATTTTACAGGGCAGACAGCCAAAAGAAAAGCTATGGACATATAAGAAAAATTTTCATGAAAGTAGACAAAAGTGTCAGGGAGAAGACAATAGAAAATACAACATAACGTGGAAATAATTGGTATCTCAGAGAATCACTAAGTAGGAAAAATATGTGAGTATTTGAAGATATAAATTTAAAAAACCTGAAATGAAAGAAAATCTTAGTCTGCATGTGAAAATCCACATATCATGTAAAAAACAAAATAATTGCAAATCTAGACAGAGCTTGGTTAAGAAATTGCATAGAAATGGTATATATAGAATACTTCAGGCCAAAAAACAAAAAAGATGAGTCACATATCCTACATTCCTGCAGCCACCGTAAATGTTGAAGACAATAGAGGAATTTCTACCAAAGTGTTGGGGGAAATGAATGTGTCCCAAAAACGAACATGGACAACTAAGTTGCTATTAAATTATAAAGGCAATAAGAGGACATTCTTGAATGTAAGAAAACTCAGAGAATTTAAACACAATATTTTTTGAAAGATAAAAACAATAATAACAAAATTTACTCAATGATGGAATTCAGAGAGCCTATAAACCTGCAACAGAGTGATGAAATCACAAATGCACAGTAGAGTTCAGCATCTGTACCATTTAGCCACCTTTAATCTGGTTCTGGGAGAGCAGGAACCTACTTAACATACAAGTTCTTTTTCCCAAAATTGAAAGTGAAAACAAAGTCAGCATTTTTTAAACGAGTGGCCACATAGTAAAAGCTACATCATTGTCCATTTATTTACAAAGCAAAGTCATCCCAATGATATAAAAGTGATAAATGGTGCCCACTCGCTCTGCACAACCAGGAACAAGACACGGAAGACAGGAAGGAGGTCAGGCTGTGCCCCTGCACCGGCACCAGCATTGGCCCTGCTGATAGTCACACCCACTTCCGCTTCCTTCCTCGTCACTTCCGTCACTGGTGTCAGCGACGTCCACATGATTGCCGTCGTAAACATTCCTCGTTTCCCTGTCATAACCCAAGGAGCCGTGACGTGATGAAGGATCAGTGTGTCTGGGTGGCTGGTGTCAACCTGGACCTCTGGATTGTTGCCCTGCTGGGCTCATCCACTTCCTGTCACTGCTTTCCCCTTCCTGTCCCGGTAGTCACCCTCATTGCCATTTCCCAGGGCCACCCCCCCATCACTACAAACACAGCTCGAAAGAAAAGACAAAAGAAGAAAAAGAGAAAAGAAATAAGCTGTTAAGGGTTCATTGGTGGGCATTGAGTTCTTCTAAATACAAAACTAAGTCTAAAGAATTGTGAGAAATTACATGGCATCAATTCTGACAATACGAAAATACCAATAAAATGAAAATTGGAGCAGAGAAGGAGAGATGAGAATAAATTTTTAAAAAGTAATTTCCTCTTCTTCCCTGGTGTGAAGTTAAGAGAATAACTAGCTACTGTTGAAGGTGGATCTTATGAAATAGCAAGTAATTTACATTTATAGATTCAATAACTAGAATAAGCAAATACACATGTATATAATCATATACAAATACTAAACAATATCTGCTGGTATTTAAATTTTTCTAAAGGAAATTACAAAAAATTGTTAACAATGATGATAACTGAAGAGAGGGGATTTAGTGATGGGGGAGTAGAGATGTTCACTTTCATTGCTGTATGTTTCTAAACTGACTTCACACCAGTGTCTAGGCATTGCATGCAGATGAATATATATAACATATACAAAAATGTACACACACACACACACACACACACACACACACACAAAATGCTCCTTGACTTATGATGGGGTATGTCCCAATAATCCTGTCCTAAGTTGAAACTATCTTAAGCTGAAAGTGCGTTTTTGTACAATATTTTCAACTGGGGGGTTTATCTGAACATAACCCCATCGTAAGTGCAAGAGCATGGTGAGTTGCATGTCACAAACCCTTCCCCTGCCTCACGAAAGACAGGAGTTGCAAAGCCGTTCGGAGCTTCTCCCACCAAATCCTACGTTGCTTTAAAAACTCGATTTTCCTCTCCTGGAGGCTAGTCTGTGTCTCCAGAAGGGAAATGGAAATATTGAGAGTGAGGCCCAAGACTGACTGAGGGCAGCGCGCCAGCTGGTCTGCTCCTCCGTCCTCAGAGCTGCGTCTGGTCTGGAGCTGGCCCGGCAGGACCATGCCGAGCGCCCTGCCTCTCCCGGCGGGTGCAGCATGGCAGGCTCGCTCCGGGACAGCCACCTTGCCTTGGCCCCACACCAGGGCACAAGGTTTCACCTGCTTTTGAGTATTCTTACTGCAACCAAATTACATCCAGTTACTCTTCTTTCATGGGGACTCTCAGAAAAAGAGATTATTTGAAAATAACACAATCACACCACGGATAAACTTCAAATTAGATTTACTGGGCAGTTAAGTTCAGAAACAGCTAATTAGGGAAAGAATTTTCCAGCGTGAGTTATTTTGACTGCCAACCCCAGCACCCACCCATGCTATCTTCATTGTGCGCCACACATAGACCCGCCCACAAGCACTGGCATCAACACTGGGGGCCGGGAGGCCCTCGAGGAGGATGGGCTACAGCAGCAGTGCTCAAATGTGGCCTTGGGCCCTATATCTGCAGCCCCCACATTGCGGTTCAAATCCTGTTATTCTATCGCTGGGCTTCCTGCCCTCCTCGCAATCCCTTTCACAAGCATTCTTTCTCCTGGCTATGATTTCTGTCCACTGGTCATACCAGGTGCTATGATCTCCTCCAGGCTGGAGCCCCCCTCTCTCCCGTTCTGCCAGCACTGCCCCAAGGAAAGGGGACCCTATTCATCAAGTGCTCATGATGTGCCAGGCACATCTGATACATTATTTTTCATAATTGCATTTAATCTCCATGACAATTCTAAGAGGCAAACATCATGCCCACTTTCCAGATGAGAGAGGTTCAGAGGAACGCTAGCAGGGCCAGAACCAGACAGACGCGCCTGGCGCAAGGGCAGGCCACCAATGCTCCCAGGCCGCCTTGTTCTCTTTGCCTCTCACGGCTGCAGCTCCTCCCTTTCCAGGGCCCCAGCACTACACCTTTCTGCCTGTGGCTCCTTGTCCTCGTAGAAATGGTTATTTATGTCCCTTAGGGAAGTGCTGTATATGGGTCACAAAAGTGGATCTCTGAGTGACATCAGAGAGGCCAGCCACTTGGGACCAAAATATGCCCGTCTCTGCAAAACCTTCTACGCCTTTAACCTGCCTGCCTCCCTGTGACCCATGAGAGCCCAGGGGTTCTCTGACACTTTCCTCCATGGCCTCCTTGGTGGTCAAGGTGACATATAACACACACACACACACACACACACACACACACACACACACACACACACACGTCCCTGGGCCTTAGCCGTTTCCACTATGCTAATGAAAATGCACAACCTTCTCTAATTCAGGGAATACAGAAGTCCAGCTGACAATCCCATAAAGGTGATAACGTTGGGAATAACTTTGGTTCCCTAACCGCCCCCCAGAAGCATTCAGAAAGCTGCCCCAGTGGGAGGAAGGCAGCTGACACTGACCTCCCCAAAGCCCCACCAGGGGAGAGAAGGATTCCCCATAAAGATACTGAGGTGTTATTAAGAAGGGAAGTGGCAGGGAAAAAACAAATAAGAAGGTACTACAGGAACAGACCAGGGTTCCCACAGGGCAGGGGGTCATGGTGGATGTCCGGTGGAGGGGTCTGTGGGCTGGGCACGGTTGTGCACATGGACACATGTGGAACTGCTCCGTGTGTTCCCGTGGTGCAATCCATTCAGACCTTATGAAGCTGCTGTTATTATGCTTGTCTTACAGGAAAGAAACTCAGGGCTCACCAAGATGATGAGATATACACAGATTTACTCTATTGTTTATTAACCCAAGCAGACTAGAACACCAGATTGAATAGAAAATGCATCTTCTATAGAAAACTTGGAAATGTATTTTCTTTAAAACATTTTCTATGTGCTGAGTGTGCACATGATGTGGCTGCACTGCATGAGAGGACTCCCATTTGACCTAATCAAGGTGATCAGTTGTCATAGGGAATAATTATCATTTATATATATATTTTTAATTTCAGCATATTATGGGGGTACAAATGTTAAGGTTATGTACATTGCCATTGACCCCTCCCTCCTCCAGTCAGAGCCTCAAACCTGACCATCCCCCAGACGGTGCACATCGCACTCATGTATGTATATACCCATCCCCTCCTCCCCCCTCCCATCTGCCTGACACTTGATAAATGTTGTTCCTATGCGTCCACTTAGGTGTTGATCAGCTAATACCAATTGGCTGGTGAGTACATGTGGTGACTGTCCATCCATTCTTGGGATACTTCTCTTAGTAGAGTGGGTTTCAGCTCCATCCAGGGAAATACAAGAGGTGCTATATCACCATT
>CAUYRT010006336.1:0-18928 GCA_963574885.1 Lepilemur ruficaudatus | reverse complement strand
TTTTTTTTTTTTTTGAGATGGGGTCTTGCTATGTTGCCCAGGCTGGTCTCAAACTCTAGGGGCTCAGGACACCCTCCTGCCTCAGCCTCCCCGAGTAGGACCACAGGCATGCACCACTGCTCCCAACTAAAATACATTTCTTGCTCCAAGGTCCACTAGAGGTAGCCTGAGAAACACTGGTCTGAATAATATGAGGGTGGCTTAGAGCAGAGTAGGGGCTCCGTAGAGCAGAGTAGTATAGACCAGTGGTGGGAAGTAGGTGGGTTGGGAACACAGCTGAAGGCAGAGCAAAGTGGCCTCAGACAGCAAGGATGTGCTGTGCGAGGCAGGGAGAGGAATCAGACACTCCAAGCCAAAACCGTGTCCATGCAGTGAGACGGGGAAGACCAGGGATGGAACGGGTCTGAGGCAGGGACAGCCTGCCAGCTTGAGACAGATTGTAAGTGTAATGTGCCTCTGAGGTCCAGTCAAGTGGAAGTGTCGCTCAGAAAGTTGGACATGTGCGTTTAGCTCTTGGGAGACAGATGGGGACTGGAGAAACAAATCTGTTAGTCATCAGCACATTTAACCTCTGGGACGGGATGAGATCATCTAGAAAGTGAACGCAGAGAGACAAGCGCCAAGGCCGAAGCCTGGGACGAGACCAACATTTAGAGGCGAAGAAGAGACAGAGAGTCCGGGAGGCCCAGAAGGACCAGCACAGAATCATGTCTGCAAGGCCAAGTGGGAAAAGGGCTGCTTCAAATACAGGTTTAAAAACCCACTGCAATGTTAAAATACACACCCAGGAATAGAAAAACCAGGTACACACATAGGTGAGTACAAAGAAAAAAGTCAGGAAATTTACAGAGCGATCTGGTAATAGAGGCTAACACTAGGGTCAGCAAGGGAACAAGAAGGAGACTTCAGCCTTTGCAGCAATGCCTTCATGCTTCACAAGGAGACCGTAGGCGTCTATTTCTTACACATTAGAAAAGAGTGTTTTAAACCTGTTACATGATTCGGCTGGGCAGCCAGGTGCAGGGATTCCCGAGTCCCCAGGGGACACCTGAGCACCAAGTGTCAGACTGAACCAAATGTCTCTGAGGCTTTGTGATTTCATCTAACTGATTTCATACCAACAGGGGGGGAGAAATCAATACAGCCTTAACAGAGCATGCTTGGCAGCTGAAACAGGCTCAGGGAGAATCTCCCTACACAGCTTCTATTTTGGATTCCAGCAGGCTATTTAACAAAAGTCAGATGAGAGGTGTTAAAAACCTCTGCAGCTAGAAGCTGTCTTCAAGAAGACTCCAGGCATGATTTGCAGCCTTCAGCAGCAAAGATTAGCTGCTAAGCTACTAATTAACAATGCCTGTCTTTAACAAGTCCTTCCCAAACTTAGACAGTTTCTCTCCATACCCTCCCACCTTGCTCCTTTTTCTCAGCTTGCCCTGGAGGCAATTACCTCCAGTAGGTGGTTGGAAGCCACAGATCCCCGCCAGGATGAGATCCAACTCGCTAAATGGACTGAGAAGGTGAGGGAGTGAGATGCACGGTCCAGGCCCAGCTGCTCAAAACGAGGACAGTGAACCAGCAGCACCGGCACCGCTAGGAGCTTGTTACAAATGCAGGGCCTGCCCGAGCCCCACTGCAGACCAGACTGACTATTTCAGACTCTGCATTTTAACAGGATCACACAGTCTGCCTGTAGAGTCTGAGAAACACTGCCTTAACACAAAGCGAACTGGTCATCCGAATCTCCAGGGAAATGCAAAAAAACATTAGTTCCCAAGTCTTATCCCAACTGCAGGGATAGAGCTCAAGATGTAATTTTCTGAATCTCCCAGGAGAATCCGAGGTGTAATCAAGCTTGGGAACCAATGCCTTAGAGCAGCAGTCCCCAACCTTTTTGGCACCAGGGGCCGGTTTCACGGAAGACAATTTTTCACGGAAGACAATTCTTCTTGGACCAGGAGGCAGGAGGATGGTTTCAGGGATGATTCGAGCGCGTTACATTTATTGTGCAGGCAGACCTCTCTGCTAATGATGATCTGTATTTGCAGCCGCTCCCCAGCACTAGCATCACCGCCTCAGCCCCATGCAGATCATCAGGTGTTAGATTCTCATAAGGAGCTGCAACCTAGATCCCTCGCATGCGCAGTTTACAGCAGGGTTCGCGCTCCTATGAGAACCTAATGCCACCGCTGATCTGAAAGGAGGCAGAGCTTATGCAGTGACGCCAGCAATGGGGGGTGGCTGCAAATACAGACAAAGTTTCGCTCCCTTGCCCTCTGCCAGCTGCTCACCTGCTGCTGTGCAGCCTGCTTCCTAACAGGCCATGGACTGGTACCAGTCCACAGCCCAGGGGTTGGGGACCACAGCCGTAGAGGACCTGCAGGTCTGAGACCTACCGGATAGGCAAGTGAACGAGAGTCAGAGAAACACACAATAAAGTGATCACAGTCACTTTAAAAGTTTAAAAGAGAGCCTGGCAGCAAAGGAGGGCAAAGGGGTGACCTTCCATGACAAACAGCAATCACCAAAAGCACTGGCCTGCATCTAATCTAGGCAGTCCTTCTAGCAGGAGCTCCAGAGACTAGTTAAATTTTAAAAAGCCCTCCAGGCTGCCTGCAGCCAGCCAGCAGCTTGCACGGTGGTAGGAGGCAGTAGAGCAAAGAGGTTGGCACGGCCATTTCTAGAGTCAGACGGCCAGGTTGACAATCCCAGCTAACGACGTGGCTTTGCGCATGTTAATCCTCCAAGCCTCAGTTTCCTCAATAGTAAAACAAGGACATGATCAGCACCAGCCTCATGGTGTTGCTGTGTGGTAGAAATGGGGAGAAAGAGGCGCAGCTTTCAGTACAGAGCAGGTGCAGTGTGAGCGTGCAATGCGCGTGTCAGTAGTAGTCGTAATTGTTATCATTAGTATGACAAAGAATTATGTGCACCAGGACAGATAAGAATGAGTAAGGAGGACCGAGGAACTAACTCCAGCCAAGAGACATTAATCTCCAGTGCAGAATGACTTAAGGTAGTTAAATCAAAACACGCCCGTGTATCCCGTCCGGAGAGATAACTGGCTGGGTTTACGTGCTTGGCCAGGCGTTAGGCAAACTTGCTCATAACGTACCCTAGCATATTGCTTTGGATCTTCTCAAATTTGCTAGTTATTTTGTAAAGAGGAAACAGGAATACCCAGACGAGATGGGATGCAACTCAGTACCCAGATGCCAAAACAACAGCCCGGGCAGAGAACAGCAGGACACCACGAGCCCTGGGAGGGTGGGTCACGCCAGTGCCTCTAACTCATCTGGGTAGCAAGTAACATGCTCGGACAGTGCTGAGCTCAGTTTACACTATGGTGTTTCAATTCGGAGGCTGCCTTTCTGTTTTCCTCCTGTCCCCCAACCCCAGTAAATTTCTGGGTGTCACACATGTGCCCCTCATCAGTCTTTCGGGATCTCCCATGATGAGGACGATCCCTGCACTTCAAACACACATATACTCCAAAAAGGAACTGCAGGGCAAGGAAGAAAACCAGGGGTCTTTCTGAGACAGGCCGGGCTGGAAGAGAGAAACACAGCAAAGACAGGAAAAAAGGCTCCACCAACAAGTTCTTGAAAATGAAAGTGAGTTCGGAGCTTCGCTGATTCTCCCACTGAGTGGCAGCCTCCGCATGCCGGCAGGGAAACCCGCTTCCTTCAGCCCCCTCCCTGCAAACCCTTAATAAATTCAACTTCCTTCTACTTTCAATTAAAAAAAGAAAAAGAAAAAGAAAAAGAAAATGCTCTCTGGGCAAGGAGCGAAGGATCAGCTTACATCAACCTCACTTCCTCTCTCTCCCCACCCCCTTTCTCCGTCCCCACCTTTTATTAGAAAGAATAAAACTAACTTTCTGAGGACAGAGGGCCTCCAAACTCCCTTTTCAGGCTAAAACACAAAACAGACATATGCTCCAAGAAATAAGCCACACCTTCTCATCTTTGCAAAACTTAAGCTAATTATTTTTAAAACAATGCTCCCTAGCAGCCAGGGGAGGGTGTGTTGTCAGGATTCTAGACTCCACTTGGTTTAGAAGGGGTGGCAGGGTGAGGTGGGCGCTCAGAACATGATGTCATATATAACGAACGCGATTAAGAATAAGTTTCCCTATAAATAACATCAGAAGAGGTGCTTAGAGAATAATAAACCGTGAGCTCTATTAAAACTTGGGATATGGAGCGTTAATGTGAGCAAAATCATCTATTCCTTAAAAGGGAAAGGAAAAAGCCCCAAAAGAGGTAGAGAGAAGGCAGAAAGGGAAAGAGTAATTGGGGGGAAGGGCCATGGGACCAGCAAGATCCTAGGGAAAGTTGAGAAGGGCATGTCCATCCATCTCAGGCACTTGGACCAAGCAAAAAAGCCTGAATCTTTCAGGAGTTCCTAGTTTCAAAAGGAAGTTTACGCTGAACGATGTCTCTGACGTGCAAATATCTCGTTCGTGACGGGTACCCCAGCCATCGGCCACGTGCACAGTGAGGATTCTTCAGGATACCCCAACTCTGCAACTGCCCCAAATTCAAAACAGATAGCCCAGAGCTGCAAAGCAAGTTCCAGTTCCCGGCTCAGAACTAGATGGAAGTGGGAAATAGTCCTTGAAACTGGTGAAACAGCCCTTTCCAGGAATAACGAACCCACAGCTTTACCAAATAAGGCAAGTGAAAGCTAAAAGCCAAGTAACAGGCTCAAGCTGTATCTTCCCTAAAACTAGCCAGCTGGGTGACGGACATGTGAGTATCCCAACTCCACTAGCCTGGATTTCGCATGGGAAGGGACAGGCTGAGAAACTACACACGGAAGGAACACTTTGCCAAGGAGAGGCCTGTCATGCACTCACCCCGGCCCCTGCAACAACCTTCAGGAAGCTCCAGACCCGCTGAGCTACTGAACATACTCCTGTAAAACGCATGAACGCAAACTTGAACGGGTGTCGGTGCTATGGTTCAAACACTTGTGTTTTCAATTGCTCATTGGTAGAGTTTTATAAGCACGAAGTTCAGCTATAACACAGACATTATTATTATAAAGTTACACAATAAATTTTTACTTTTCAAAGTGAAAATATTTATGAGACTACTTCCATTTAAACATTTATTCAACTGTATTTTTTTTGCTACCAAAAAAAAAATGGACCGAAGAAAGTCCAAATCCAATGTCCTGTTTTAGCAAATCTCCCTTATAGGAGGAATGGCTTGATTCCTTAAAAATCATTTTCTCCTCCCATATGCCAAGAGTCTTTTATATGCTGAGAATTTAAACAAATATTGGAGAGAAAGATTGCTAAAATAAAGGGGGGGGCAAAAAAAAAAAGGAAAATCTGTCTAGGGTTCTGATTTAGCTTTCGCCACTAAGTCTCCTGCAGGTTTTCAGATGAGACACCAGCCCCAAAGCCATGGACACGTTATATTAATAGCAGAGGAAGCAGATTCCCCGAAGCACACACATAGCTGGGAGAAGAACACATTCCATAAATTTTTCTAGAAAGTCTAGTATAGCTTTCACTTTCCCTGAGTCATTTAGGTTTCTGAAAGCTGTTCAGCTCGCAGAAAAATCTAACAGAAGGTAAGAAACTTCCACGGCCATCAAGGGGCGTATTTAAAGGGTTAAGAAGCCCAGAAAAAAATACTGTCCCTTCCAGAACGTGAGTCCTCTCTGTCCACTTCCTTTTCAAGCAACACAGCCAGTCACTTATCGTCTTGGATCTTTTTATTTCCTTGAGTTTGGATATAACACAGATCTCAACAGAAGAGAGAGGCACAGGAGACACTGTGCCAATCTCCACGCCCGCACCGGAGCATACGCTGAACTTGTGCCTGGGTGGGGAGAGATGGAGCTGACTGTCCACCTGGTCACCACACACTAACACTGGTCCCCTGACTCCTCCTGGACACACTCAGACGTGCCGGGGGGGAGGTTCTTACAGATGCAGCAAGAACACGACCTTTAGACATTAAGTTAACCAGCCGTTCCTTTGGCACGTTCCAACACTTCTGGATTCAAAAGTTTATTTATCTGCTAGGGGGAGAGGAAAATTGCCTACTTGATAAAAATAAGACGTCTAACCTCTGAGCTCAGAGCTCGATTCCTGATGCCAGTGTGACAAGCCTGACAAATACACGTCTTGGTAATACAGCTCAGGCCAGTATGGAAGCAATGGAGTATCCTAGTCTCGTGCACAGCTCAGCTGGAGGAAGGACGTCAGCACTGGGAATCGTGGGGAAGATTGTAAAAGGCCCAACCGTCCTGTCTTTTGGTTACTGTAACCTATGTATGGTCTGTTTATTTCCATTTCCATTTTTTAAAGAGAGTCCTAAAAACAAAAAAAAAAACCTCACAAAATCTTCAAGACCCAAATAGACTTTTCTGTTAGGCAATAAAGAAAAAAAAAAAAAAAAGCCTGTCGAAATTATTTTGAGTTTCTTTAACAGTTTGTGTGGGCAAGATGACATTTCAAGTCCACAGGGACAACTTTAGGTCCCTCCAACACCAGAAGAGCCTCAGAATGACCTTGCAAAGCTAGTTCTGGGGCACAATTCCTGCCCTGTACTATTTAGTTATAGCCAAGGCAGAAAACAACACGGTTCCCCCTACAGTCATTTTTGCATCATAAATGGTTTCTGAGCATTTGGTTATTTTTAGCACTTCATACAGTCGAGTCCGCAGAAAGCAAAAATAGATGTTTGCTTTGTATAAAACTTGTAATGGGGTAGGCGTTGCTTGTTTTCCCAGACTCATTTAATACTGAGTCAAGATGGCTCCTAATATAGATTACCACTACCATCCCAAATTTCCCTAAAAGAGTTCACATAGAATATGGCAAGCAACCTAAAATTAATGTAAACCAACTGGTCTGAGAACATCAAAGCTGTCTTTTATGGGAGTTTTTAACCCTACACCAGGGAATGAAGCTCACGCCAGAGACGAGCACATAGCATCGAAACAGTCGATGTGTTTCATCCACGCAGACAAGAATCTTCTCCCCTCCTGGACCTCTCTGTAGCACAGCAGTGCTGTGTGTGACATTCCTCCTCCACCCTGCCAAAGCTGCCTCAGCAAAAACACTCTCCAAGGTGGCTGGGCTGTCAGGATGGATTTGGGTCCCTGCAAAGTAATTCTTGGGGGAATTACTTTGCAATTTCATCAGTACCTGAAATGGATGGTATTTTAAGCTTGTGAAATGATTAAGCTTAGTATACAGAGAGGTAGGGATTGGCTTGCATCGCAGGGTCAGTGCAATTAAGTCCTGTGGGTTACGGAGACCACAAGTACAGAGTTTAATTAACTGCTCTGGCACCTAACACGATTGGTATTTACAGAAACAACAAATATTTGCTGGTCCAAGCTCGCAACTTCCATTTCTCTTGCCTGATGCTTCCCTTGGTGGAGGAATCTGCCCAAAGCACCCCTCTCTCCACACTTCCCTCAATCCCCCGCACCCAGGCGGCCCCAGTCAGCAATAGGCGGGTGTGGGGGAAGGACTGGCATGCTCAGCTCAGCCCCCAGGCTTGCCCACAGACAGGGTCCATCCTGTCCAGCTCAGCACCGGAAACTCTGTCTCGGCAAGAGGGTGGGGGACAACAGGGACCGTTGTGGGGAACTATGAACAACCTCTGGGAGAGCACAGCAAAAGCCACATGCTTGACGCTTGGCACCGAGCTGCAGAACACGGGCACAGTGAGCTCTCCGCTGCTCATCTGTCACCTCCTGGAACACTCGTTTCTCCTGCAGGGATATTAGGATGACGAGGCTAATTTGAACAACTGGCTTGGCAGTTCTTACAAGACATAATGTGGGAGATCTGTAGAGTTCTCCTGTTCTGTCTCCCCTTTGAAATAAGGAATGGCTGCATGAGTCAATTTGAAAAATTATTTGTCTGAACCATAAGCCAGACGATTCCATATATAACCTAAAACTGACCCTTCCTCCTTACCCCTGTAGGTATAATAATGTTAATATCCTCTATCAGGAGCACTTGAAACATATCATTTGGTTAAAAAAAAAAAAAAACTTTACAGCTTGATTTAATATTCCAACTGCAGTTATATCTAATTGCCCACTCCAGATAAAATATGCCTGGAATCTGCAGGGGACAGGGATGTGCTTTAATGAAGAAGTAACGAAGGAGAGCAATTCCCCAAAGCGTACGCCCAACCTAGCCTCATCTCACACCAGAAAGAAGCCATCATGCCATCTGAGAATGCCGACTTTCAACTCTCATTAAAACAAAAACCCTAAGGCCAGGCGCGGTGGCTCACGCCTGTAATCCTAGCACTCTGGGAGGCCAAGGCAGGAGGATCGCTCAAGGTCAGGAGTTTGAGACCAGCCTGAGCAAGAGTGAGACCCCGTCTCTACTAAAAATAGAAAGAAATGAATTGGCCAACTAAAAATATATAGAAAAAATTAGCCGGGCATGGTGGCGCATGCCTGTAGTCCCAGCTACTTGGGAGGCTGAGGCAAAGGATCGCTTGAGCCCAGGAGTGTGAGGTTGCTGTGAGCTAGGCTGACGCCACGACACTCACTCTAGCCTGGGCAACAGAGCAAGACTCTGTCTCAAAAAAAAAAGACCCTAGTTCAATACCCTGCCTAATACAAACTTTCCTACAGAAAGGGACCTTGATCAGTAACGCACTTTCTGTGTAAAGGGAAACCACCAGAATGGACACACTCAGTAGGTAACTAAGCAAGATTCCCTTTCTTCACGCACAGCCAAGCCGGCCACCAGCAGTCTCAGAGCCATTTAACCTGAAAGGGGAAAATAAATTTCCACACAGATCAGTGTCGGTCAAGTTAAAGAATCTACCTGATGCTTCCTCTCATCTATTATTTTAAGCTTTTAAATATAAATTATAGCTTTATATATATTAAACTACTTAATATATTGATATATTATATATTATTGATATATATTAATATATTATATTGTAATAATATTACTATATTAATAATGTTAAGTATTAATATAATTAATTTATATAATATATTGCTATATTAATAATATAGCGACTATTTAGAAACATTTATTGACATTAAGGTATTATGATCAGAATTATATAACTAATATTTATAGGGATCAACAAAAGCTCTACAGTATTACTATAATTAAGTGCTTACAACGTTCCAGGTACTATGTATGTACCTTACAGTATCTCATTTCGTCACCAAACCAGCACACCTTTTTGAAGAAACTGCAGCTGGAAGAGGTTAAGTAACCTTCCCAGCATCACACAGCTGACGAGCTCTGGGGCTGGAACTCAAACCCCCGCTACCACATAACCTCACCACCCAGGCCCCGGAGTAGCTCATGGGACTGATTAGGTGGAACCAAATGTAACATTTTGATAGGTCAAAAAGGGCAGTATCACATGGGTCAACTGAATTTCTGCTCTAATCAGGACTCTAGTAGAAGGCTGACAATAACAAGACAAAAACCAAAAGATGCCTGACCCCTGAGTCCCCACCCTCTTGATGACAGTGTGAAGTTCACCATCATCTACTTCATTTGCTTTATGTCTACATAGACCAGTATAACCTAAAATACCTTAAAAATCCACAATAAGAAAAATCTTCTGAGGTTTGGCCATCCGTAAGTCCTTGGCTGTTCCTGGGACACTCTCATCATGGCAATCATGAGCGCCCTCCACGTTTAAATTCCATGCCCAAATGTTGGCTGGAGGATTACTGAACGCGGGGCTCTGTAAACCACGAAAACTCAAACACCGCAGCTGCCCACGCAGAACACGGAACCACTGGGCTGGATAAGCACCCAAGCATCTTCGGGTTCTAGGGATAATCATGATTCCACAATTCTCCCTGGCAAAGCCACCTGGAAGAACAACTGGATTAGCGACCTTGTCGTCAGACACGGAACTTCTCACTGGAACACGGAGGCCAATACACAATGGGAGGAAATTAATCAAGAAGGTCGAACTAGACTGCTCCCCGCTATGACCTGTGCGTTTTTTGATACTGCCACTCAAAAGACACAAAAAATCAAACTGGAAACAAACAAAGCAGTGGCAGGAAAAAAATCTGCTTTCTATAGAATCTTACGTAATTAAGTTCTTAATCTCATACCAAATAAATTTTAAAAAGAAACATGCCGCTCAATTTATTCACTTATGACCTTTCAAAAGCCCAACAGTGTCAGCATTATAGCAACCTGAAATAGTAATTTTTCTCCTTCTGCTTGTTATCAACAAACTATGAGCCGGAAGGGACAGTATTTCAAAATGCACACAGAATGTGCTGTTCCACTGGCATTGGTTGTTGGATGAACTTCAGGTAAAAATGCAATTATCCCTCAAGATTTTCTGTGCCAGCATATGCTACCTCATGCACTAATGTAAGACTGGGGTGAGGGGCGGAGAAGAACAAGAAACTAATATGGAAAAAAAAGCCCACCGATATGGCATCTACCCAAATGTACTACAGTTGGAGCACCCCAGTGTAGACACCCCAGCCTCATTTCTTTTAAACATTTGTCACACTTGTAATTACAGTCTGTTCTGCTATTTTGTGACAGTTGGTAAAAAAAAAAAAATCAAGAAATCTTGTTTCATCCAAAGTGATGTTATTTCTTTCAACGAGATCAAAGAGGTTAGAGGTTAGAGAGGAGAGGACTTTCCATTATAAAGCTGTTTCTCTGAGCGGGGCGAGGTGGCTCACGCCTGTAATCCTAGCACTCTGGGAGGCTGAAGCAGGCGGATTGCTCAAGGTCAGGAGTTCCAAACCAGCCTGAGCAAGAGCGAGACCCCATCTCTACTAAAAATACAAAGAAATTAAAGGGCCAACCAAAAATATAAAGAAAAAATTAGCCGGGCATGGTGGCGCATGCCTGTAGTTCTAGCTACTTGGGAGGCTGAGACAGGAGGATTGCCTGAGCCCAGGAGTTTGAGGTTGCTGTGAGCTAGGCTGACACTACGGCACTCTACCCCGGGCAACAGAAACAGACTCTGTCTCAATAAATAAATAAAGAAAGCTGTTTCTCTGGACAAATTTCAACAACAAAGGCATTTTTGTAGTTATAGTGTACCTTGTTATTATAAGCAGACAAAGTACAAATTACTTGATCAAAACTAAAAAAAAGAAACAAACAAATCTCCACTGAGGAGTTAGTAGCGGTCTTTTGGGTCACTGGAGATCTATCTCCAGGTGCCTAGATTCCTGGTAGTCAGTGTGGTCCACTACCGGCAACATCAGCATGCCTGGGAGTTAGCTGCAAATACAGGACCTCAGCCCTTACTCTAGACCCACAGCATCTGTATTTTTAACCAGATCCCTGGGTAAAAAGCCTTGGACATTGAAGTTTAAGAAGCACTGCTGTACACTACCCAAATAAATCACAGCAGACTGCATTAAAATGAAACTGCCAGTCAAACAGTGCAGCTGTGTAGAAAGCAGTGTGGGCTCACCGTGTACCCAAGCCCTCATGTCAACGATGTTATCATCTGCAGGGGTCCGTGTAATGCAAAGCTTGTTTTCCAATAAAACGACCCTGCCACATTTAACCGGCATCATGGAGAACACAACTCATTATAGGAGAAATTCCCATACTTGTTTTACAACTGACACTTTCATTCAATTGTAAACTCCATCAGGGCAAGCAGGGTCCCGGGGCCCAGCTTAGGACTGAGCATTTAGAGTAGATACTTAATAAGCGTTTGATGAGTGAATATATCAGTGTTCATTACTCATCAGGAAATCTCTGAGTTTCAGCCAAATCTCTGCTCACCCCTCACAAGTGACTTCCTGGGCTCTGGCCTCCCAGTCTTCTCTCTTAAGTGGCAGGGTGGAAAAAGAAGATAACCTCTAAGAGGTTTGCTCCAGTTCTGATGTGTTGAGATGCAGATTCCTCAAGAGGGGTATTTTCACTTAAATATTGACCTCATTCTGAAGCTTCCTTCAAGGAAAAACATTATCTACAGACTGTAGCATCCTGTGGATAACACACTCAGTTGTCACTACCTGTTCCACCCTCGGTCCCTCCAATGCTAGGAAATGCCTGCCACATTTGCCGCTTCTAGATAAACGTTCTTTTTCTGTCTCAGGAGTTAGCCTGCCTCCTCACCGAATGCTGTCATTTTTCCCTTCTAAGCATTTGCCTTCCACCAACGCTGCCCTCTCTCCCCACCAAATTCCCAGTCGTCACTTCTCACACTATGGTCTGTGAACCACCTACACCTAAACCTGTTTGTGAAGATGTATAACCCTAGGCCTTACCCCAGACCCACAGAATCTGGGGACAGGACCCCAGGAAGCTACATCTTTAACCTGTTAGCAAGGTGACAAGCCTGGAACCTCTTGTCCAAAGACTCCAACTGCCATCAGTTCCTTCTATGAGGTCAACGTATTTACAGCAGAGAAATTCATTTCACTCCACCTTGCAATGCTTGCTAATCATCGCCTATTATAATTTTGTACATACACACGCACACACCTCACCCTCCTCCAATACAGGGTCATTGCCAGCTCTTAATAAAATTAAATAGTTCACATTAAGAAAACACACTGATGAGCAATACCCAGTCTTGGGGTTCAGCTCGTACTCACCCATCTCGTTATCCATGCCAATAGTGAGATAGGTCTGGGAACATAACCGTCCAAAGTCCCCGGGAGCAGTGATATTTTTAACATAGTTTACGCTTTTTTAGACAGTGATATTTTACCTCCCAAACGTGTTTTAACTTCCAGGCATGCTACCATGAAGCTAGGATCGAAATTACTTATTCAGGATTCCTCATGTAAATCCTTATCTTACATGGAGGAAGCCAGGAAAAGGTTATAGATAAATCCCATTTAAAGCTTCTCTCTGATTTTCCTCCATCCTCCCCCAAAAGATGAGTTTGATCTCTTCTATTTGTGCTCCCATAATAATATGCTTTCCCTAATCCTCGCACTAATCTGAGCATGTGATCTTAAATTTAAATATCTCCACCAGATCTCCTTGCAGGTAGGAGCCATGGTTGGTTTGTTTTTTTAAGAAAGCCGTTTTCCTAAAGTATAACATACATGCAGAGAAGCAGAGAAATCATAAGTAGGGAGGCTGAATTTTCACAAAGTGAACACATTTGCGTAAGCAGCACCCAGTCCAAAAAAACTAACCATCGCTCACACTCGGGGGGTGCTTCTGGGAGCGCCCCTCAGACTGTATTTGCAGTCATCTTTGAATGTCTTGCAACTGACAGACCTTGGGTTACCTATCCCAAGCCCCCAGGTACCTTCAGACCCATTTTAAATACCGTTGTTTCTAACAGACTAGTAAGACTGAAATAGACTTCTTAAGGCCATGAGGAGGCGTGAACAGGCAAAGATGATGTTCCAATCCTATGACATTATCGCTGAGACGGATGCATCAGAAGCTCCCTTCCACAGCATGGAAGACCATTTAAGGTAGAAGTACTCTGCTCAGCAAGCGTGTGCAGATCCTTTAGAATTAACTGACTGTTTTCATCCGAATAACTTCCACACAAACCCAGCTGGGGGGAAAACAAAGCTATTACACATGGTTCTAATCCCAGAGCCCCAAAATACAGGACAGCAGGTAGGAGGATGCCAGGAATATCCCAAACAAGCCAGGAAGAAAAGCCCATTGTTTTGGTGGGGTTTTTTTTTTTTTGGTATCTTTGAGGGTAAGAGGAGATCCCATTATATAATTTACGAACTTGTCAACCTACCATCTCCCCTGCAGGAGGAATTTCTGGCTTTGCTTTGAGAAGCTTTAAAATCCATTTCCAGCATTCATTGTACAAATGAGGCATTGCCCTCTCATTACAATAGGAAATGTGACAGGTTAGGGGAAAAAAAAAAAAAAGAACAGCCAAGGCTCAGAAAGGGTGATCTGGGGCCAAAAGAACAGAGACAAACAATTCCCATCAATCCCTGAATTGTTATTTTCAGTAAGAGGCTGGATGAGCCATCTATACCTTCCCACTCAGACGTCGTGAGCAACAGCCAACGAATGGTTTCTACCTGGAGAAATCAGCTAGAAGTGGTTACACACTGCAAGCATTTCCCCTGGAAATCAGCCCCACCTAGGGCACCTTGTGTAAACAAGGTTATCTCTGTCACCATGGCCAAAGCTGTTTAGACACAAGACGACAACGTATTATTTTGCTCATTCACTCCACCAATATTTATTGAGCACCTTCTAAGCGCCAGACACCCTTCCAGATGCTGAGATAGAACCCCTGTGTTGACGGTGCTTCCGTTCTCTTGGGGGAAACAGCCATAAGAAAGTCACAAATAGATGCGCTGTGATGTCAGAAAGTGGTGAGTGCTCAGAGAAAAAGCAGGATAAGGGAGGAGGGAAAGGGAGTAGTGAGTGTCTCTTGAAAGAAGGTGATTTGGGAAGGCCTCTCTCAAGAGGTCGCAATTGAGCAGATACCTGAATTAACGGAAGGAGTACATGGAGCAAAGGTCTGAATAAAGCCACCCAGGTGGAGGGAACATCAAGTGCAAAGGCTCTGAGGCAGGAACAACCTTAGTGTATTAAAGGCAGAGGAGAAAACCACTGTATCTGAAGCCAAATGAGCAAAGTAATGAGAATTTTTAGGACACTTTAAACGGAAACCATGATAAAACTTTGAATGTTATCCCCAGTGTGATGGGGATCATTAGAAGGTTTTAAGCAGAGGAGTGACAAGATCTAGCTTCTATTTTACAATTATCACTCTGGTTGCTCTCTGAAGATCAGACTGCAGGGGGCAAGGGTAGAGACCAGGAGACCAGTTAGCAAACCAGTGCCACGGTCCAGACAAGAGCCAACGGGGATTAGGAAGAGGGTGCCAGTGAGGGGCAAGATGAGAGGCAGTCAGGTGTAGGATATATTTTGAATATCAGTCAGGAGGATTTATTCATGGACTAGATCAGGGGATGAGAGGGAGAGAGGTCAAAAAAGACTCCAAGGCTTCGTTGGATGTAGAGCAATTAGAACCCTTGTGCGCTACCGGTGGGATCATAAAACGGTACAACTGCCATGGAAAACAGTGTGGAGGTTCCTCAAAAAACTAAAAATAGAGCTACCAAGTGATCAAGTAATCCCACTTCTGGTATACAGCAAAATGAACCGACAGTAGGGTCTCAAGGAGGTATTTGAATATCCATGGTCGTAGCAGCACTAGCCAAAAGGTAGAAGCAACCCATACCCATGGATGATGGATAAACAAAATGTCGTATGTGCGTGCAACGATTATTTAGCTTTAAACAGGAAAGAAATCCCGTCACATGCCGCAACATGGATGAACTGTGAGGACATTATGTTACGTGAAATAAGCCAGTCACAAAAACACAAATACTATAAGATCCCACTTACATGAGGCATCTAAAGTAGTCAAAGTCATGGAAACCAAGTAGAATGGTGATCACCAGGGGCTGGGGGGAGGGCAGAGAGGGGAGTTGTTGTTTAATGGGTATAGAGTTTCAGATTTGCAAGATGAAAAAGTTCTGGAGATCCGTTTTACAACAATGTGAATATACTTAACACTACTGAACCGTACACTTAAAAATGGTTAAAATGGTAAATTTTGTGTTACGTGTTTTTTTTACCACAATTAAAAAAAAATAAAACCCATTAAATATCCTTTTTGCTTATATTAGTAAATTAAAAAATCCCAATTTCTAAGACCTTAAATATCTATTTTATTTCATCCATGTCATATTAAGTTTTCCAATTTGCTTTTCTTTTATACTGTACATAGGAGAGCTATAATACACGCACATAATTTAAAAATATTTAACAAAGCATTAAAAAAAGACTCCCAAGACTTAAACAATTAGAAATTTGAAATTGCCATGTATTGAAAAAAGACTGGGATACACAGGTTTCCGAGGAGGAAATCAAGTAATCCATCTGACATGCCTATGAGGTACATCCAAGTGCAGATGTGGAGGAGGACATAGCATATGCAAGTCTGGAGACAGAAGCTCAGAAATCATCAGCATAAAGGCGGCATTTAAAGTCACAGGACTGGACTTTATCTGTAATTGAAGCAGTAAAGAGACGAAGACTCAGCCCTGGGAGACTTAAGAGCAGACCCAGGAATAACCACTCCATGAGCTAGGATGTGGGGCTATGAATTAGACCCAGATAGTGAGATAATCGTGGGTGCTTGAGCCACACAGTGGCACAGAACTGGGATCGAGGTGGCCACACTGGGTCATACGTGAGAGTGAGAGACAGGAGCAGAGATGAGAGACGGTCCATGAACCCTCACAGACAAAAGAGAACGACCTCAAAGTCTAATATCTAACCGTCCCAGTCCTCAGTTTCCTATAAGCCTGTGAGTTTGCCTGCTCTGTGTATAGTAATCCTCAACCAACTCGAATGAGTTTCTGTTCTTTGCCAACCAAATAATCCCCGATGAAGACTTAAAGAAAGGAGATAACAAATGTGGCAGGTAAGAAGTCACATCAGCCAGGCACGGTGGCTCACGCCTGTAATCCTAGCACTCTGGGAGGCTGAGGCGGGAGGATCGCTCAAGGTCAGGAGTTCGAAACCAGCCTGAGTAAGAGCAAGACCCTGTCTCTACTAAACATAGAAACAAATTAATTGGCCAACTAAAAATATATAGAAAAAATTAGCCGGGCGTGGTGGCACATGCCTGTAGTCCCAGCTACTCAGGAGACTGAGGCAGGAGGATCACCTGAGCCCAGGAGTTTGAGGTTGCTATGAGCTAGGCTGACGCCACGGCACTCTAGCCCGGGCAACAGAGCAAGACTATCTCCAAAAAAAAAAAAAAAAAAAGAAGTCACATCACTGTTATCAATAAAAATTGTGAATTGCATCATTCGGCCCCACTTCTAAACTCCTCTCTGTATCCACACCCTTTGACATGTAACTTTGCAGTGACAATCTACCATAGGTCAGGAGGCCACCTCTGCCCCTCGACTCAGCCCAAAGTGACCAAAGTGCTTTGGCCAGCAGACGTGACGCACGCAGGGGTTTCGCGGGCTTGTGCACTGGGGCCTGCTCCCCGGAGCCACTGCCATCACCGTGACTGCTGGAGAATGAGAGGCTGGGGGAGCAGAGCCACGTCACACAGTCACCTCACCCCACCCGACAGCCAAGTGCGTGAGCAGGCTCACTACGACCGCAGAACCGCTGTGACCCCAGACACACAGGCAATAACCACGTATTGTTGTGTGTCCCCAAGGGGTTGTAACTGCTACGGAGCAAAGATAACTCATACATCACATGTAAAAACACACTTGCAGTTGATCGACCTTTCTCCTACCCAGTTATCACCACTGATGAGTGAGGACAGCGTGGCCAGTTAAAGATTGCCAAATATGAACAAAGAGTAATTGATAGAGCAAAAAGGGGAGTTTCAAAAATATCTAGATGATACAGGATTTGGCTGACGGCCCCAGCTACTGCAGAATTAGCTATAATTTTAAGATTTATTGTAAAATAAATGAATACGCCGGGCGCGGTGGCTCACGCCTGTAATCCTAGCACTCTGGGAGGCCGAGGCGGGCGGATCGCTCAAGGTCAGGAGTTCGAAACCAGCCTGAGCAAGAGTGAGACCCCGTCTCTACTATAAATAGAAAGAAATTAATTGGCTAACTAAAGATATATATATATAGAAAAAAATTAGCCGGGCATGGTGGCGCGTGCCTGTAGTCCCAGCTACTCGGGAGGCTGAGGCAGAAGGATTGCTTGAGCCCAGGAGTTTGAGGTTTCTGTGAGCTAAGCTGACGCCACGGCACTCAGTCTAGCCTGGGCAACAGAGTGAGACTCTGTCTCAAAAAAAAAAAAAAAAAAAAAAAAAACAACTATAGCTTCCGGTATCTGTCTAATTTCCAGCTTCATAAATAAAAGCTTTGGCAGACGGTAGGTAATTTAATTCATATTAGGTCATTAAATATGAAATGTCCCGTTTCGAATCAAAATTGTAGCTTATTTATCTCAAACAAGAAGCAGCACAATTAGTCAAACTATGCACCTAAACTATCGACACCGTTCTGCCATCTTAACGGTAGCTTGTTTTCACCAGCAGCGAAGAAGCCTGGAGAGTAAGTGGCGATGAAATCATGAAAGGCGTTTTCCGCAGCTCGTTGAGAATTGAATGTTTTTCCTTGCAAGAAGTGGTCCAAAGCCTGGAAGAAGTGGCAGTCAGTTGGTGCAAAGTCTGGTGAATACGGTGGATGACAGAGAGTTTCCAAGTCCAGCCTCTGTACTTTGGACAGCCTTGTTTGTGTGACAGGTGGTTGAGTTTGTCTTGCAAGAGGATTGGCCTGTCTCTATTGACCAACCTCGGCTGCTTAATCACAAGCATCCTCATCCTTTCATCCGGTTGGCTGCAATAGACATTTGTTGTAACGAATTGACCAGGTTTCATGAAGCTGTAGTGGATAATACCAGCGCTGGACCACCAAACAGACACCATGAGCTTTTCTTGATGAATGATCAGTTTGGGACCATGTTTCAGCCCTTCATCTTTATCCAACCATTGTGCCAAACACTTGAGATTATCAAAAAGAATACAATTTTTCATCACACGTAACAATATGGCATAGAAATGGTTCATCTTTATGTCGTGACAGCAAAGAAAGGCAAGCTTCAAGACAATTTCTCTTCTGATGCTCATTTAATTCATGGGGAACCCATCTATCCAGCTTCTTTATCTTGTCGATTTATTTCAAATGGTCCAATACTGGTGGACTAGTCACGTCACACCTTGCTGCTGATTCACACGTAGGTTGAGACTGATTCGCTTCCACTACAGCTTCCAGCCCATCATTATCCACCTTGGTCTCCAATCATCCATGTGGCTCATTTTCAAGATTAAAATCACCAGAATGGAACCTCTCAAACCATCAGCGTACTGTGTGTTCATTAGCCACGTCCTTCCCAAACACTCTGCTGATATTTCGAGCTGTCTGAGCTGCACTGGTTCCGCAATGGAAC
>CAUYRT010006335.1:0-28178 GCA_963574885.1 Lepilemur ruficaudatus | reverse complement strand
CAGAGGAAGGAAGACAAGGAGGGGCTGAAGCAGAGAGGAATGGGATAGTTTGGCACAGCCACTGGGAGATTCCTCAATAAATCAAAAAACAAGGTATATGTTAATCTCGTCTCGGGAGAATCCTCTGGTTTTCTCCAGTTGCTTAATAACTCTGGAAGAAGAAGAAGAAGAAGAAGAAAGAAGAAGAAAGAAGAAGAAGAGCAGCACTGTTTGCCTAAAAGCATTTCCTAAAGAGTTATTTTTTGGTGGCTTCCAACAGTCACCAAAGGTGGTCAACTCCTTTGACATAGGTACCAGCTAATTCTTTGATTTCTCATGCTCCCTGGGGGAGGCTAGTGTAACGCCAAATAAAAGAGGAAGAAAATCACTCACCCATCCTCTGGAATCTAAAGGCTAAGGAAGAACAAAGCCTTTGCAAGTTCGCAATCTCCCTCCTCTTTCCCTCTTCCTTCTTCCTTTGGCTTTTGTTGGTGGAAATTGCTTGACCTTAGTTATATTCCCAAACAATGATTGAATTGAAAGATCTAGTACTTATTATATTTCCTTCATAGAGAATCTAAGATCAGGAAGAGCCCTTAGACACAGATTTACTACTTGATTGATTGATTCATTCTTCATCCATCCATTTAGCAGGCATTTGTTTAGGGCCTGCTTTGCAACAGGCATGGTGCAAGGACTGAGAATGATGCAAAGATGGAAGGATACTGGTTTTTGCCCTGGAGAAGCTCATGGTCCAGTGGTGGAGATAGACATAGAAACAAATGTTTTAGGTATGAGTCATGGCTCACAAATGGAGGTATATGTGCCATCAATGTCATGTGCTTTTACTTTTTTTAAAGGAGATTTAATGCTACTCTGAGCTCTCATCCTACTGGGCATCTAGGAA
Organism: Lepilemur ruficaudatus; assembly: GCA_963574885.1. Lineage (NCBI taxonomy): Eukaryota > Metazoa > Chordata > Mammalia > Primates > Lepilemuridae > Lepilemur > Lepilemur ruficaudatus. Next base: position 27,292 of record CAUYRT010006335.1, on the reverse strand, counting down.
GTTCAATCTCAGTCATTATTGAGGGTCCCTCCCTTCTTTGACCCTCTTTCATGCAAAGGTCCTGTGGTCTTTCATAGCCCAGAGCATGCAAGGAGACCCCCTTCACTTTTGGGTCCCCATGGGCTTTTCCTGGATGCCCATGGTCCAAGTCTGGCTGGTTACTTGAGGTCTAGAAGACCCACTACTTCCACGATACACACAGGCCATTGGATCTTTGAGAACCTAGGAGCCTGGTGCCCAAGTCCAGCTTCTTAGATACACAGGGAGCCACTCCCCTCCTAGGTCCTGCCCCTTCTCAGGGCTCTGCCAAGGAGTAGGGCCTGCCTGGGTCCTGCTGCCCACAGCACCCACCCTAATCCTTTGTCTTCCCTGCCTGGAAATCACTTTTCTTTCCCTCTTCTGTGTTTCCTCCACCCCAATTCAGAAGAATCTCTGCTCCAAGAGATCATATTTTCAAGAAACAAATACAAATGAATATCTCAGTGAATTATTCTGCCCCTTGCCCCTAGAAGCGAGTGCCTCCACAACTGTCATGCCCTGGGCAACTCCTGTGCCTCACTCCAGTCCCAGCAGGTGTCACAGTATAGGCCTCAGTAAAGTCCCATGGGAAGGAAGCAACTACCTATTAGGGAATTTGGGACTCAGGGAAAATGATGTTTCCTCTGAGTCCTGATACACAGAGACGTGTATAATATGCATGGGGCATGGGGGATGGACAACTGGAAAAACAGAGAGAGATGACAGAGCCTGTGTGTTCCAGAAAATGGGTAGATCCTGCTAAGGTTGGGGGTATGGGGAGGCGGGTGATGCCTAGAGATGAGGCTAAGAAAGAGGTTGGAGCTAAATTTTGAAGGGACTTATCATAAATCTGGGTAGTTTTAAGGTGAGTTTCTAAAGCAAGCAGATAGATTAAGGTCGTGTGCCTTCATATAGAGGAGAATCCACAGACTTTGGAGCATGTGAATGTAGCTTGCAATCTCAACTTAGTCACTTTCTTGCATATGGTCCTGAGCAAGTTATTTAGCTTCTCTTTGCCTCAGTTTCTATTATCTATGAAATGGACATTGATAATGGTAGCACCTATGTTAAGACTTTTGTGAGAATGAAATCAGACAATGTATGTAAAGCATCTGCCCAGCCCTGGCTACATAATTATTAGTAAATAAACATTAGCCAGTAATATTATAATTTAAAAATTATGTTCATGTCATACCCACAGAACCTAGAAAAGTAGGCCCAGCATGTACTGCTGCATATTCTGTAGCTTATAGAGATATGAAGGGCTCAGAATTTAAAGTGGTTCTTTAAAGTAAACCTCCTGGCAAATATAAGATTTGAAAGGACATTGTAGATAATAATGGCCCCAAAGGTCAAAGGAGATGAACGCCAGAACCAATATGTAGGACCAGGGCTTTGACAATTTCACCCAGTGCAAAGGCAGTGTTGGCACCCAGATGCTACCCAAGTCATTTTGTTTTCAGATTCCCCAAGAAAATATGATAAAAATAAAAATGGGCAATCAAAAGAGGTAAAGTGGGGTATTAGTGTCCTAAGGCTGCTATAACAAAGTAGCACAAACCCAATGATTTAAAACAAAAATTATTCTTTCCTAGCACAATCTAGGCTAAAGAGGGCCGTAGTCCCTATGAGTCTCTGGGTAGCAGCCTTCTCTGCCTCTTCCTAAGTTCTGGTGCAGGCTGCCTCTTGTCACATGGCCTCCTCCCTGTGTATCTGTCTGTATGTCTCTTCTCTTCTTTTAAGGACACCAGTCAAATTGGATTAAGCCCCACCCCACTCCAGTAAACCTCATCTTATCTTATATCTTAATTATACAATCCACAAAGACTCTATTTCCAATTAAAGTCACATTCCCAAATACCAGGGATTAGGACTTCAGTGTATCTTTTTGGGGAACACAATTCAACCTATGGGTGGTGTCATGGAAAGAGCATGGGGTTCACAGCTCCTAGGGGTCAGATGTGTTATTTGTGAAATCAGGGATTATCTGAGCTTCTGAGATTCTCTTGATTCTAAAAGTGAAACGCATCTCGAGGCAAAAGCTGAAGTAACTAATTGAAACTGTGTTCAAATCAAAACTGAAGTTTGAGGAACTAAGGGTTACATAACTAGTAACCTAAGCCCCTACTGACCCTCGCTACATTAGGAAGCATTGCTTATGAAAGAATGCACTCTGTTTGAACAATTTCTTCAGTCGGGCAGAGGATGGCCTTTCTTGTGCAACTGGCATTTCCCACTCCTCCCTTAAAAAGGGCTTTGATAAATATGTTTGGAAGAAACAGAAGTATAAGAAAATGGAAAATTCAGTTTACTCTCTACATCTCATTGTCTCATATGATGGTTTGAGCGTTGAGTACCAAAGTATACTATTATTTAAAATCCTCCCCCTGCCCACCTTAGGTTGATTGTAAAATAAAAATCACCACTGAAGACTTTCAATTAATTCACCATCTTCACCCATGTTCCACCCCCCTTACCTCGCATCCTGGGTTGCAGTAATTCATTTTTTGTGGTTCTTTGTAATACAAAGATGCATACTTATAGTTTGGTTTTGTTCTCAATATATATCACATTTTAGGGTAGTCTTACCTGTGGACATCTAGCCAGTTATTCTCATATCACGTTCTCTTCTCTTTACATGTTTGTGTGATTTGATTACATACACAAATGAGGAGCACCTGCTAGGATTTCATCTTGGGTTGGCCCAAAGCAACCCAAATATTGACAACAATTCTCTATTCCTGAGAAGGATACAAAAGTGTGGTTCAAATGGGAAGAAAATTCTACTGGGGGGATAATATGAGATGAGACTTAGAGGCTGAAGACCATATAACATATTTGGAGGAAATTCATTTATTTCACTAATGATTATTTTAGGTCAGACAGCTATAATGAAATACCTCAGACTGGGACAGCTATAATGAAATACCTCAGACTGGGTAATGCGTAAGCAATAGGAATTTATTGCTCACAGTTCTGGAGGCTGGGAAGTCCAAGATGAAGGCAGCAGTAGATGTGGGGTCTGGTGAGAGCTTGCTCTCTGCTTCAAAGATGGTGCCTTCTTGCTGCATCCTCACATGACACAGGGCAAGGGAGCTCACTGGAGCCTCTCTTACAAGGTCATTAATCCCATTCATGAGGTTGGAACACTCATGGCTTAATCACTTCCTAAAGACCCCACCTCTTAATATCATCACTTAGGTTTTAACATATGAATTCTGGGGGGACACAGACATTCAGACCATAGAAATGATTTAGTCCCAGACGAACCTGAAAAAGATATGCTTGGCCCACGTTATGGAAGGGCTTTGCCTCCAAGGCTGACAGTTTGGGTATTTATTCTGTAGGCATAAAGGAATGACTAAAGGTTTTGGAAAAGGTGGTTTACCTAAGGAGATTTTTAGTAAGCAATCCCTTTAGCAATTCAGAAGGTGGGCTGGGTGAGGGAGAATCTGCACTTACAGAGCCCATCAGCAAAGCCATTACAAAAGTTGGAGCAACGGGTAAAAACAAGCCCGCATAAAGGTAGCTGTCTCAGGAGAGAAGCAAAAGGTATAGATATGAGATCATACAGACCCAGAACCGATTTGTCATTAGCATGAAAATGAGATTTCTAGTCCTAGCAAATGGGGGAATGATGTGACCTCATGAATGTGTGAGGATTGTGTTCTATTTTGGATGTGTTGAGTTTGGGGTGACTTCAGGACAAGCCAGAGAAGATGTTCCCTGGGAGGCATGAGGTCACTATCTCTGCTCTGGTATGTTTGTAAAGGAGACTCCCAAGGGCACACGCTGCAGCTCTGTATCCTCTGCTGAATTCAGATTGTCCTGCACTGTGTTTACCGAACACATAGTGGTTACTCAGTAAAGCCCGGTGAGGATCTTTACTTAGCACCTTTCATGGAATGCTCAACAAAGTCATCAGCAGCCCTACCTATTTATCCAGCCATAACTGTGCAAACTTGTAGTTCTAACATTTTCAATGCAGCCACATCTAACCCAGACATTTGTTTGAAATCAGCTTTTTACCAAGCAGTGAACGGTAATGTAAGAAAAGCCTGAAAGTCACATATTCCATATATCTAAGAAAGAGGAATAGATTTCAGGAGCCTGAACTCCCAGATGCCTACTTTCATCTGGATACGTTTTTTTTTTTCTCTTTGCTAATTGATTTATTAACGTGGTATACTACAGAAGTTTCAAGGACCCCATCTGAGAAGAATAACCAGAAAAAAAAAATCTTTTTTATGCATAAAGTGGGGGTAGGGGTAGAAGCATTGGTTCGATGCCAAAAGCAATCATGTGTTTTAGATATGCCCTTTGTTGGTATGCTCATAAAAATAGTTTAAAGGGGGAAAGTTGACATGGAGCCACTTTGTGCCCTTACAGCCAGAAGTCTCGACTTTGGACTTCAGTTGAGAGAGACAAAAATATGAATAGGGCAGAGGTAAAGAAACAACAAGCCACGCTGACATGTGTCTATGCAGTGCCTAAACCAGTTAGCTAATCCCATATGAGAAGGGCAGCTCATTTGCTTCTCCATAGACTCAGGCAGGATGAAGTGGAGAAAGACATTTTGTACCCAAAGGCAGAATCCCTGGGTTCTAATTTTGACTGTGTCCCAGAAGTCCTGCTACTAACCTTGGGTAAATCACTTCACCCACTACATGGTGGCAATTTCACCCATAAATTTCACTCCTTCTCTATTGATTCGCAACCCCAGCAGACCTCTTTAGGTGATCACATACGAGATATATCAAATACCTAAATATTTGTGGGTGATGCGTGTTTCCTATTGAGAGAAGCTCCTCTTCTTGTGGCTAAAAATGAAGATTACAAGTGTAGAGCCTGACTCACTTGTGTCAAGATGATATGAGTTAACTGAAGGTCACTTTCATCATACTTTATTTACCATGCCTCCCAGGCACTGCTGATAAGAAAAAGACAAAAGGACAAAGACAAAATTAACTTTTAATTTCCCATCCAACCTACAACTGACAGAAATGGAGAGATGGGTAGAATCTCTTCTAACATACAAAGAAGAATCATATATGAAACATCTTATCTGATTTAACTTATCAGAGATAACCAAGCATGCAACTATTTAAATCTATATTTACAGGTAAGGTCCCTAGCTCTGAGCACTGATAAATTTTAGTGACACATTTTCATGTCTAATATCAGTCCAAAAATCTTTCAGCCCTAAATTAGATGAATAAATAGACAAATCAGATATATTAATTTTCTTTTTGGAATAGTTTTCTTTCCAAACAATCACTAAAGTTATTTACATGCTGATATAAGACACTATTTCACATAATGAGTAACAATTTTCTCTCCCTCTAGGATATGAGATACCAAACCTTCAGTAATTTATTTTTTCAATTCTATAGCATCACCAGGAATACTAGTAAGGAATCTGATTTTTTTTTTTGTATTTATTTCATGAAACCAAATCAATAATTATGGTGAGTAAAGCATTAGCTATACAAGCCACCTAATAATATGTGGATGATATATATTAACTATGGGCAATTAATTGATTTTACTGAACATTCTGCCCATACATGAGCTAGGAAGCCTAAGGACAAATGACCAGCACTTTCAAATGATAGATTTAAAACAATTTTTTAGTATAAGCTTTTCTTATATAAACTTTTCATCTTTGTGTAGTATATCCTAATTCTGTCAATTTTACAATTACAAGCAAGGCACACCCTGGGCTTCAGGAAGGTCCAATTCAGTAATAAAGTTTAAAAATATATATGAATTAATTATTACTTTGTTGCTTTACAAATTCATTCTTTATTTTAAAAAAGCAAAAGTTACCCTATTGCATTTAAGTATAATCTGATTTCTATGATAATGATTGATTACCCAGAAACATATCTGTTGTATAAGACATGTTTTTACCTCTGCTATATCTTTTTCAATACACAGGATTTCTACTTAAAAGTGAAGCATAATTCAGGAAAAATGTGTAGTACTGACTTTAGATTTGACAAGCTTAGAAACTGGCAAGGGAGTAAGCATCCCACAAAAATTATAGCACTTGAAAATTACATAATCATTTTGTTTTACCCTAATAAAGTTCAAGAATTCACAACTAAACAGAACCTCCAAAGGAAAATAATTTCAAACTCTGTAACATATAGTATACAAAGCATTTATAATCTGAATATCCAGAGTTTTAGTCTCCAAACTTCTCCTTTGCATAGGGAACACTAAATGTTCTTTAAAATGTTAAACGTTCTAAGTTCTATGCTTAGTTTTAAACAGTAGAACTGTAGGCAATATTAAAAATGAATAGATAAATACTGGAGGAATTAAAAGTATCTTTCTTTAAATTTTAAAAAGGATATCTGATTTTCTGAGGCTTGGAGTTCAAAAATTACTTTCAAAAATTTCATTAGTGGTAATAGTTCTTTGCGGAAAATGACAGATAAACAAAAGGAATAAAATAATTCCAAAATTACAGCTATGCATACTCTCTGTTGTGGGTTGAATTGTGTCCCCCACCCCAAAATTCAAATGTTGAAGTCCTGATCCCCAGTACCTCAAAATGTAACCTTATTTGGAGATAAGGACTTTACAGAGATAAACACTTTAAAGTGAAATTATTAGGGTAGACCCTAATCCAACATGGCTAAGAGGAAATTTGGACAAAGAGATCCATAGAGAAAAGATAATGTGTGGAAATGGGGGAGAAGATGGCCACCTGCAAGTAAAGGAGACAGGCCTGGAATGGGATCCTTCTCTCATAGCCCTCAGAAGCAGTCAACTCCACTGACACCTTAATTTTGGACTTCTAACCTCTAGAATTGTGAGATAATAAATTTCTGTTGTTTAAGCCATCCAGTCTGTGGTACAGTTATGGTAGCCCTGGCAAACTAACACGCTCTCCATCTTTTTGCTAAGCTTATATATAATATAACATATATTATATATACATATATATTAAATAATACTTAACATATATAAGCATATACATACATATATACTAACATGTATATATATTTAATTGGTGTCAAAATTTACATACTGTTTTGTAACTTTTTTCACTTTACATATGAGAATATTTCCCTATGTCTTAAGATATGCTTGTAATAATAATAATAAAGTCAACATTGGTTGAGCATTTATTAGGTAACAGGCACTAAATATGCCTACTATTTTAATCCTCATAATTTCTAAAAGGACATTATTTTTAATGGTGATATAGTATTCCATTACACGGACATATCATAATATATGTGAAGTAGATCCTATTATCAAATATTGAGGTTATTCTATTTGTCTTGGTCTAATAAATATCTCTGCCATGAACGTCTTTGTATCATAGTCTAGACACATATATATGATCTTCTTAGGATAAGGGTCTCAGGGCTTATAAAATTTAACTTGTATATATATAATTTAAATACATATTTAAATTATATAAATTGCATAATATATATTTTATGTAATACATATTATATATTTTATTTATACATATTATGTAATAGGTGTTTGTGTGTATATATATATATATATATATATACACACATATATTGAGAGAGAGAGAAATTACCTTCCAGAATATTCATACCACTTTTTACTCCCATCAGCAATAAATGAAAGTGCGTATTTTCCTTTATCCTCTTGTTTTTTAAAGCAAAGTCAATTTGTAGGCAAATGATATCTCATTGTTTTAATTTGAAGGTCTTTGGCTCCTAATGAACTTGAACTTTTAAAATCTGTCCTTTAGTACTTCCCCTTATGTTTTTTGGTTTATTTTTAATCTGAGGTCATAGTGAAAGCTTTTTGTCCCTGGATTATTCTTGTGACTTTCAATCTCCCACAGTCCCTCCTAGTTTAAGAATTACCACCAGCTACTCCTTGTTTGGTCATTTCTAACCCAGAATGCTTCCTATCTGTCCTAGCATCATCTCTCTGACAATGTCAATCAAACTGAACACAACTATAAACCAGAATGTAAGATATAAGAATGAAGAAAAATACAGTCATGAAGTGCGTGCATATTGCTCCATCAGGAGACCCTCATAACAGAGTTTCTTTATGCAAATTTTAGCTAGAGTAGATAATAGACTAGAAAAATCAGAGAGAAAAAAATAGTGTCTCTTTGAAGCCAATTCACAGTAAATGAAACACTCTTCTTTCTTACCTGAAATTTTCCCTCTGCACGCCAGACCCCTTCCTTCCTTACCCTGACCTCCCCTTTCTCACTCCCTTCTCCAGGATGCAAGTGTTACTATAAGAGATGTAACTTACAGGATTTTCTCCCCAGCTCCTAGGTGGCTTCTTTTTCATATGCTAATATTGCACTTCACATAAATCTTCCATATGGCACTGTATAATATCTCTTAATTATTTGTTCACATATCTGTTTCCCAGACTAGACTGTGAATGCCATCAAGTCATCCTGCAATTTGTCTTTACATCAGTGCCTGGTCCCAGACAAAGGTTGCCATATAATAATCACATGAGTGTTGATGTCGCTCATCCTGAGGGCATATTTGGATTGAGAATGATCCAAATATTTACCCTTATATTTAAGGCTAAATCTTATGAAATTTTGTTCATGTTCAGAGTTAGCTATTTGAAAGGAAACAAATGCATCAGCTTAAGCACAACAGAACGGTATCCATGTATCCTTCTACTTGATCATTCAGTAGATCATCTAACGATCTACTTGAATCCCTGATGAGCTTAGTTATATATCCATATATGCAAATGTGACAATTATGAATATCACAAATCTCCATATCTCTCCTCTTCTCAAGTTTTTGTTTCTGATTTGGTTTTAATCTGCAAAAGGAGAGGGTTATGACATCATCTCCAAGGTGTTTTTCAGTCCTGGATTTCTGTGATTCTGATTCTACTTGGGCAAGGCTGGATGCAAAGTGTCTCCCTTGCTATTTTTGGGGCAGGTTGAGTCTGGCACTGCTTGTGTCACTGTCTCAGAGTCTCATAGATAGCATGCTGTTTACACACAACAGTGCCACCCTGCCTCTCACAGCTGATCCTATCAGACAAGGTTATTTCCAGCTGTCTTCAGGAGCAGACAGCTGCCGTGTCCAAATTTGCCTGCTTCACTACTGGAGAGTAGAGTAAGCAGAGTCACACTCCTTGCAGGGCTCTTGGATTGCTAAACAAATGCTTGGGACGTTGTGACCTCACAGGGACAGATAGCTGCACGTAAGGTCTAAGTGGGAACCAGGGCTGCTTCGATTTTCATTAGGTTTGCAAATTTGTCCAGTAGCCAGCTGAGGCCAGAACTGGGGGAGACAGTCAAAGACAAGTTAAAAAAAAAATTAATTAAGAACAAATGAGCCTAAAGAAATTAAGAAAATGGCACAAATTTGCTCCCTGCTAATGATATTTTTTTGTAAGTATGTAAGCCTATAGATATAAGCACTTTTTTGTAAATGTGTTTGTAAGTATGTAGATATTGTATGTAGCAATGGTACAAAACCATGATATCACAAGGAGCTAAAAATGTCCAAAAATTTGAGAATTTGTTACCAACATCCTTCTAGTCTGTGCAATGTTGGACAGACACTTTTGAGATTTGGGTTCTCTTCTTACTGCTGCAACTTGGGTAGAAAGTTAAAAATGGTCAAAAGTGATAGTGATAGTCACATTGAAAATGGCAAATAAGACTTATTAATTATATGATCAAAATGACTTTCACATAGCACGAAGCTCCAGTAGGCCTGTGCGTGTTTACTTAACCTGTTGCTATATACAAAAAAATGCTCAAGTTGACAATTTTGAAGATAGAATTAAAACCTCTATTTTGGCCTTTGCAAAGCTGTGTGACACATAGTTGAAGGGCTGTAGTCTCTACCTCTTCCAGATAACTGAGTTGCTGGGACCAGAGGGAGACTGGAGCCCATCTCTTCCCTTACCCCGCCTGCCTAAACAGCTTCTATTTTGTGCCACAGCCCAGAAGACTTGTTTGCAAAGACAATGGCGGGGTCTGAATAGAGATGACCTCATTTCCAACAGGTTATAAACAGCTCTCCAAGAGGACCAAATTTCCCCAATTCAAGTTGAATTCAGAGGGATAACAGACTCAAGTCCAAATCATTTAGTCTCTTTTACCTGGTTTCCCCTTGACAAAAGAATCTGAAGGACTGATTTAGATGTTAGCTTCTTACAGTTGCTGCAAGGCACTAAAGAATTTTTTTAGTCAGGTTCTAGCAATACAACATTTCATTTATACAAATTATTTTAAATAACTCTTTGTGATGTGCAAAGAATTGTATTGGGCCTGGCACAGGGCTTCCAGGGCCCCAGGGAAGAGTCTTCAATAGAGAAATTATCCACTACTTACCTTTCTAAGAAGGAAAAGGTTTACTTTGGGTAAAATTCAGGAGCCATTATTAAATAAAGACTGACAACTAAAATGAAACCGAAGTCTTTGGCAGTTTCTCCAAAATTTTATTAGATAAATTTGAATTGCACTGACTTTTCATAACAAGGTCCAGTAAGAACATTTCTGCATTTTCACTGAAAAGAATTCCTCTTTTCACATGCTTGGATAATATTTAATTTTACTAGGTCATAGATAATGGGAAACCCACATGTTACGGAGACCAAGTCCTTGGTTTTCAATAAGCACTTATAATAGGTAAGTAAGCTAATGAAGGAGTCGTACTTGGTTATAAATGATTGCAGGCTATTTCATAATAACAACCACACCATCACTTTAATATGCCTGCCAAGTACAATGAAGCATTTATCAAATGTATTTCCAGCCTTTAGTTGTTGGGAAAATGTGGTTATTTTTAGAGAGTCTTGAGAAATTTATTTTCTCAGATGCCAGTTTTCTAGCATTTTGAGAGGACCTTAACTAAGCCACTTGATATGGGAAATGATCAGGATGGTAGAGACTCCACAGAGTCATGCTGCCCCTCCTGTTTTTAAAAATCTCTTTCGCAGTGCTAGTCACACTAGAACAGAATGTATCTCTTGAAAAAAATCTCATCACCTGAAATGCAAAAGTATTTCTCTTTTTGAGCACTGAACAAGGACAAACCTTATCTGGCTTCTCTATAGCAAAATATACACACAATTAACACTTTCTAAATGCCAGAAACTATGCTAAGTGCATTATACTTCTAATTCTCAAAAGGTCCCCATCACGCCATCATCATATGGGTGATAACATTTTCTCCCACTGTACAGCTGAGGAAATTGAAATACAGGGTGTTAAGTACCTTGTTCAAGGTCACACAGGTAAGTGTCAGGGCAAGGGAGATCCAACAGAAGTAACGGGCTTCAGAGATTGGGTGTGTAGCCACTACACTATTCGGCCTCATCTGGCCTCATCAACACAATTAGCAAAAGCTATAAGGATTCAGGATCCAGGTGTCTATGTGTGTGTGGGAGGAGGCATCTTTATTACCAAGGATTCTATTTAAGGTCATGTTTTCATAGGAAATAGACTGCCACTTTGCTACTCTATAACTCATATTGCTAAAGTTGAAAATCCAGGTGCCATATTTTAGCTGTCTTAAAGACACTGAAGTGCTGTTTCACCTGGGAAAACTAAAAACTAAAACTTTATTTGAAATAAAGATAGACATAGCTTGAGACTTTAAGGGACAATCAATTGTCTCTAAATTTTTTGAAAACTTTCGAGCATACAGAAAAGCTGAGAGAATAGCATATAGAATAGCTTTAGAACCATCACCTAGATTTATCATTGCTAACATTTTGCCATAATTGCTTTATATATTTTTTATTTTGCTCAAGTATTTGAAAGCAAATCACAGATAAAATGGCACGTAAACCTGAAATATGTAAGTATGCATCTTTGAAAAATAAGAACAATTTCCAACATTTTCCTATAATTTGCAATAATAGCAGTATTATTAGCACATCTATGAAAATTATAAGAATTCATTAATGTCATCTAGTAGGCAAGCCATATTTAAAAATACCCCCAATTGTACAGAATATATATTTTACAATTGTTTTGTTCAAGCCAGAGTCAAAAGAAGATCCACACATTGCTTTTGACGATTGTAACTCTTAAATCTCTCTTTCTAATTTATTTCTGAATTTGTTTCATTGGACTTCTATAAAGTCCTTCTTAAATATCCCTTAAAATAAACAAGAAATGTCTTAAAAATTCAAAAACAAAGATCAGTAACTAGTGTTGATGTCTTCTTTAGGGAAATTAAATAAAAGATAGCCATCTGTAGCTTTTAGATATCCCTTCCAGATTGTCTAGTGCAATGACTTTTGCCTGACTCTTAGCATGGTCTCATCCTTTCCAGCCTATATCTCAGATCAAAAATAATGAAAAAATTAAACCTTTGAAATTCAGAGCTGAAAGATCAATGATGTTGGAGATCAACTGACATAACCACCTCATTTAACACGTTAAGAAACCAAGTTTCAAAGTAATTAAATAAATTGTCCTGGGTCACTACATATTATCAGAAAATGGAAGTAAAACAAAAATCCAGCCCTCTTTCCAGTAATATCACAATAGAAGATCATATTACATGGTCCCCATCCTTCTAAAAGATTGCAGAACTTTTCGGATCCTATGCTCTGGCACAAAAGTCAGTAACACTATTCCTAACATTCCAATTTATATCTGTGAAGCACATTTTACCAACTAGTCTGCAGGCGAGCTCCAAAAACCCAGTTCAAAACCGTGGGCCTGAGGCCAAAGGTTTGTAGTGAGTCTTTTGTGCTCCTCTGCAGGCCTGTTGAGGCCACATACGGAACTGGATGGACTACGTCTCCCAGCAGAACCTCATAAACTCAGCTACTAACAGGCTTAAAGAGACCCAATACAATGCCCTCTTCCCAAACTGTTTTTAAATCTAACTTTTCTCTTACCATTGGAGAAATATTTTTCCTCTTTCCATGTGGTTCTGGTGAGACTGCAAGTCATGATCTTTCTCTACCCAAAATGAAACATTATCCAGCTTGGCTAATGGCGGAACCCCACTCGCCTGTTCAAATAGTTTATCAGGTACACGTGCAACCCAAGCAGGGCCTGTCAGAACACTCACGCAATTCAATATACAAGAACTCGGAGTAAAACTGTTCTGTCTTTCTTTTGGATAATACACTGTAGCGTATGAGCTTTGACAACCTTTCCTGCCGAGAAACCTAGTGAGAACTTTAGGTCATTGCAGATCTGGGAGACAGAAAGAAAGAGCCCTAAGAACAACACTTTGGTCTACTTGGAATTCTCAATTAAGTGAACTCAAAAATTTACTATATTTCAGTCATTTACATCCAAAAGAATTCTTATGAGTACAAGAACCTGCTTTGCAAAGTACCATCAAGTCCTAAGGTTTTAAGACATCTAAAGTTAGTGGTTTGCACCTTGTCACAACTATTTATAATTTTGAAAACAGAAGTTACACGTGTACAGGGGTGCTCTGTCCAGCAGTGACCAATCAGAAATAAAATCCTTTTCTTCAGAGAGAGATGTGCTAAAGACTTCATAATTTAGGCCAGGATGAAAAATCACCTTGGAGTCTCAGAGAGTAGCCTGATTTAGAAAGGTAGAAATATGGAACCTTGGAATTACTTGGGAACCTTCCTGAGGAGGATATATATCACCTTGGCTAAATCACTGAGGGTTGCTCCCCTCAGAAAGGTGAGCATAAGGTAAACCTGAAGGATATGAGGAAAAGAGGCAAGATCAGTTATCCTTCCTTTGGTTGGGTCACTAAGCAGGAAGAGGCATGGGGGGGCCAGGGCTTGGGAGTTAGTGCACACAAGACTGGATCTGCCCGAGCCCCTTAGTACCTGCTTGCAGTTTAGAAACTGGCTGTCTGTGTATAACAGCAACTGTCAGGGCTCCAAACATGGACAGCCTTTGGCCAACCTTAGAACTGAAGAAGTGGACTGGCTGCCATATTCTGGGCCTGTAATCACTGTTCAGGCTGTGTAGGGTTAATCTTTGAGAAGCAGCAGCAGCAGAGTTCTGATCTGCCTCCATCTCCATCTCTCTCTCTACTTGGTAGCCAGAACTGCCCCTCTGGATGAGCCTGCAGCAGGCATGGCGTGGGTGGGTAGGGGAAAGGCAGGAAACTTCAAGAAAAAAATACTACACTTTCAGCTAAGAAGAAGAAATGTGGGTCCTTCATATGGCTTAAATGTGTCCTCCTAAAAAGCATGCACTCGATATTTAATCCCCAATGCAATAGTGCTGGGAAGTAGGGCCTAATAGAGGTGTTTAGGACAATGAGGGCTTTACCCCTCATGAATGGATTAAGAAGGCTTGAGGTGAGGGTTCAATCTCCTACTCTCTCTCACCCATGTGATATCTCTCACCATGCTATGAGGCAGCAAGAAGGCCCTCATCAGGTGCTGCCCCTCAGTGTTGGGCTTTCCAGCCTCCAGAACTATGAGAAACAACTTCCTTGCTCTATAAATTACCCAGTCTCTGGCATTCTATCACAGCAGCACAAAATGGACTACACAGCCCTACAGCAATTAATTGAAAATGAAAAAAGAAAGTGATTAAGTGATTGTCTGTGTACCAGGATTTGTGGAGCAGTTTATATTGGTCAGAGACATCCCCAACTACGGCTATATAAAAAGATATATGTATGATAGATCTTGTCTATCATAGATCTATCTATGATAGATAGATAGATAGATAGATAGAATGAACATATAATTTCATTTGCTAAGAGGATTTGGGCATTCGAAGAAATCTTAAACCATATTCTTTGACATTTGATCTGCCAACTGTGAGGTTTTCAAAAGTGGCCTCCATTGAGAACAACACTGGGCTTTATTTTCCCAATTCTGGGCAGACTTTCTGAAATATATTTAATGCAAGTTTTTATAGGCACACAGTTATGCTCCCAAGGGAAGCAATATAGTTTGTAAACCAGAACTGGAAAATGGTGAATTATTTGTTCTTACTCAGAGGTGGTAGATACCCATAGATCATATTTGGTGTATTGGTCTAGATACCAGACTGCCACTACATTCCCATCTCAGTGTGTTAATTTTACTTAGAGCTTATGTTGTAAACTTCTCTTGAAAATTGTTTTACATATTGCTCTTTTGTGTCACCTAAGTCACTGACTCACAGCCTGTGTCCTTTGTAATTTATTAGGTACCTTTCACAACCTCTAACAAATTCCTACTGTCTGGTCTTATCCCTTTTGTTATTCCACCTACTAGAAATGTTTATTAGGCTTCCCCAGTCAGCTCAATCTTCCTTCAGTCATCACTGTCAGGCTCCCTAACAGAGATTTCTTCTGTCACCCGCTGGGGATCTTGCTTCACCCTCCAGTCTTGAAGTTCTGGAAACATTTTTGGTTTCAACATAGGCAATTAATCATGCACATTTATGACCTGCAATCTCCAAGAAGGCTTCAGGATGTACCCAGTGGGAGAGTTCACAGACTAGTAGGCAAAATACCAGCTCAGAAGAGGATACTTGATACTCCAGTATTTCTGGTTCTACTAAATATTGCCTGAATCTCTGTAAAAAAGACATTAAATTGTGATGATTTTCTGGGGTTTTTTAATGAGAAGGTAGGAAGTGAAAGAAATCGTTTTAGGGCTCTTCCACCTTCTCCCCAGTTTGCGCTCCCTACAAACATCTCTGTTGTTTCAAATCCTCTCCTGTCCTTGTTCCTTTTCCCCTTTACTATCTGCTACAACCTGAAAGTTGGCTCAGCCCAAAAATAATACTGGGCAGAAAAATCTTAATAGGGTACATGGTCATGGGTAGAAACATGGTTGCAAAATATATTGTTGGGGAGGGTTACGGATAAGAGCTGAAATCTGTGAGGGATTCCACTGTTCTGGTAATAGAAACAGAGAGAGTAAGAGACAGAAAATAAAAATCATCATTCAGTATAAATCCATCTTCTAACTTGGTCCAATAGCTGTCTCCAAAGCCACTAGGTTACAAGATTTTATCTCACGATTTTTTTTCTTTTCTGAATTATACAAGTCATGCCTGTTCCTTGTAACAAAATCAGATAACACAGAAGTCTAAAAAAGTCTAAAAACCTCCCAAGCCTGCATCCCTGGAAGGAGAAATTAATTACAACTTGGTAATTTTTTAGACTTGCAAATTTTTGTATATACATGTATTTTTTTCAACATGGACACCATATAAAGAGTTCTTTTAAGGAGAATTACTTTATTATTTTGCATAAATGAAGTCACAGAAGAGTAGACATACTCTTCTGCATATTCTTCACTCTTAACTCTAGCATGGACATCATGATTGCTTATTTATTTATTTATTTTTTGAGACAGAGTCTCACTCTCTTGCCCAGGCTAGAGTGCCATGGCATCAGCCGAGCTCACAGCAACCTCAAGCTCTTGGGCTCAAGCAATCCTCCTGCCTCAGCCTCCTGGGTAGTTGGGACTACAGACACGTACCATCGTGCCTGGCTAATTTTTTTCTAGTTTTAGTTATTTGACTAATTTCTTTCTATTTATAGTAGAGACGGGGTCTCACTCTTGCTCAGGCTGGTCTCAAACTCGTGAGCTCAAGCAATTCTCCTGCCTCGGCCTCCCAGAGTGCCAGAGTTACAGGCGTGAGCCACCGCCCCCGGCCATGATTGCTTATTTTGAGGTATATAGATTTGATGTTTAATGGGCGACTCTCTACAGATTATTATTTATGAGTCAATATTTAATTAGTTTATTCTATAGGCAGTAAATAAAAAACATGATATCTGTTCTTATGGAGATTAAAGTTTATTAGGGAAATTATAAAATTTATTTTATCATTTTATATATCAAATAAATATGTAATTAAGAAAAATATCAGATAGCAATAACTGCTAATCGAATAAAAATATGGCAGCGTGAGAGAGTGACTGGGTAACTACTTCAGATTTTTATGGTATCTCTTTTAAGTCTTATTCACCAGGAAAAAACAAAAGTATGAATTTTATATCATAGTTTTGTATAATTAAATTCATGGCCTTCAAAAATACCTTCTAAATGCTAACAATTGGAGGTATAAACTCTAGCAGGCGTTGTGCAATGGTATCCTATAAGGCCAGTGCTTTCTAAGTCAATCACTGTGGGTCTGATCGACGTTGGCAGTATTACAGGGTCATATTTTTACATGGCTGAACTGTTCTTGAACAATTTCTACAATGTACTAGGTACAAATAGTCTTTTCTTCAGCACCAGGCATGCGTGTCTTATCTTCCCACCCATTCTTCTTCCCCTTCACCCCACCCCACCTTTTTCTTTCATTACTTTTATAAAAGAAAAGCTATTGTAGGACATGTAAAGAAAACTCTTCCCCATGGGCTTTTTTTTTTTTTTTTCCTTTCAGCCTGCCCTTTCTCAGTGCTATGTTATAGTTGAAGTACTGCACTCATGGACTCCCGGTTTATTCTTAAGATGGATTTTATTTGCAAGTTTATCTGGTTGTTTTGTGGCTCCAATGTCGCAAAACCTCTTTTCATTTTCGTCAGAGGAAGGACAAGAGCTAGGAAAGGGATGTGGTTCTATCAGCAATTCACCTAGGAAAAATTCCAATCTTTTTCTGAACTGTTCTACAAAGGAATTGCAATGTCATCACAAAAGAGACAGATTGCAGTCAATTCTTAACTATCAAAATATTTCCAAGAAAATATAATTTTTGAATAAAGGAGTAAAATCCATTTCCGTGAAAGCAATCTTTCTTTTCTCTCAACGTTTCAAACCAGCATACTGGATGGCGGTTGGGTGGGTGGAGGATGAACACTAAACTAGAAAATAAGGGTGTCAGGCAGGATCAAAGCAATGTCCCAGGTGGCATATTGGAACAAGTAATTGAGACTTTAAAGCTGAGGTAATTGACAAAAGTGTAGACAGGTAGAATGAAGCCAACAAGGACAGTGAAATATCGAGGAACAGTAGCTAGTTTCGCTACTCCTAGGGCTGAAAAGGGAAAAGAAAGTGGGACAGCGATGGATGCTGATGGCTGCATCACCTTGACTGAGGTACCCAGCAGAGCCACAGCTCAGCATAGCAAGAGTTGGGGGAATAAATACCCCAACTTCACTCTCCTACAAATTTGCATCTCCTAATAGCACTCCCATTGGTGGAACCCAATGGGAAAGCTGAGAACAAGTTTGCTTGTGGTTGCAGTTCACACAAGTTGGCCTCTCAGGGCAGAGAGCCCTGTGGAAAGGGACAGAGAGAGGCTCTGCAGAGCAAAATATCCAGCCCAGCCCATCCTGCCATATATGAAATCTCAAAGTCCTGAGTCTTTTTATCCCTCTCTGGGCTCGATTGAGGTTTAGGGTCATCCCAAGCACCAAGATTCTTTGCATGTTTCCTTAATTCTATGTGTCTTATTTGAAGAGAAGGAGGTAAATGGCTGAAAAGAATACTTGAAAATAACATCAAAAAGCTTTTTAAAATTCTTAGCACCTTCTTTTTTTTCTTCCTTAATATATTCCCAGGGTGATTCCCATCGCTACTCCCATCACTTAAAAAAAAAAGTTTTATGAGTAATTAAAATGTTTTGAGTAAAATATGAATGTGCTACATGGAGGTAATCTAAGCATGCCAGCTTAGAAAAATGATATAACTTCATATATCATTTCCTATAATATCAATATCAAAGTGAAATGTTCAGTGTTTTTTCACCATTTTCATATTTTTCTACATTTAGTGTGAGTATTTATCAAAATTAAACAACATTAACAGCTTTTGGGCTCCACTAAATTGTGAGCTCCCTGAGAGGGGTCCACATGTATCTTTTTGTCTCCTTAGAATCTGTGTAATGGATTTAGCAGTGAATTCATAGAGACCATGTGTCTTCTAATTACTATATGTTAAGCACTGTGCTAAATGCCTTTTAAACAGTAATCTCCTTCACTCATCAAAACAACCCTAAAAGTTTACAGATGAAAAAATTTAAGCTCAGAGAAGTTAAATAACTTCCCCCAGGTCAGGCAGCAATAAGTATTACAGCCAGGAGCTGGCCTGGGTCTGAATGACTGCTATGTTACACTTTTAGCTAATATGCTGAACTGCCACTTAGAAGTATATAAGACGAGGAAGTGTGCAGAGGGCTTTCTACAGTGTCTGGCCAAAAGCACTAGAGACATTGAAGGTGTTATTATTATAAGTGTCACTGTCATTATGCTGAGGGATATGAAAAAGTCCCTACCTTCAAGTACATTAAATTGTGGTAAGGAGTGTTAGATAATTACTCAAATGACTGTAATGTATGATAGCATCAGGAAAGGATCATAAGACAAGTACAAAGATACGTATGAGGGTAGTGGCCCATTGAACAATGAACAGGAGATGAAAGAATGTCACTCCAGGTGGAGAGAACGTCGTGAACAAAAGCAGCGAGGTTGGAACACACAGGGTGTGTACAAGGACCAACAAGGAATTTAATGACTGGAGCATGGGAAGGTGCTGGGAACAAGGAAAGAAACGACTGGAAAGGTAGGTTAGAGCCTAGTGATTAATCTGCTTAATTGTACTGTCACCCAGTACATATTTCCAGAACTTGTTGACAAGAGAGCTCATCAAGTGTCATGATGAAATCTAAAAACATTCAATCTACTGAATTTCCCTGATCTAGCAATTTTGCAACCTTGACAAAAAGAAAACGAAGTCAATATGACAAACCACCCTCTGTCCTGCTCTCCTCCAATGTGTCTTCCGTGCTGGAGTCAGCGTGAACCTCTTAAAATTCAAATCTGATTATGTAACATTTTCCTTTAAGCATATTTTTTGCTTCCCATTTCCCAAATTCAACAGGCTGACCTCTTCAGCCACATCTCTTACCAAACCCCATCTTTAAGAGGATCCTGCCACCCCAAACCTCTCTTTGTTTTCTAGAAGTGCTCTTCCTCCTGGGTAGAACACTCTTCACTCACACCTCCATCCCTGTCCGAACCATCTTCCCTCCCAACCTAGTTGTCCCTTCTTTTCCAAAGTCCTTCCTGCAGCCACCTTCATGGATTCCCTGCAGAGTTCTCATAGTGCCTCCACATGTGCACTTGTCACAATATTTTATCACATTAATTTAAATTTCAGAAACTCTTCTTGTTTGTTTTTATAGTCCCAGTTTCTCAAGCAAAGTAGGTATTCACTGACTTTTTAAAAAAAAGAATGAAATAGTGGCAATTTCCTCATGGAAAGGTTTAGCTTGAAAGTAACAAAATCAAGCTCTGTTCTTGAATGGTGAGATTTCAGCACCTATATGGATAGCCCAGAACTTCTCACCTTCCCCGAGCCAATCTCTAAAATGGTTGTCGTGGTGACATGCTTAGGCTGTCCAAGTGGCTGCAATATGCTCCCACTATTATAGCATTTGTATTCTGTTCTCTTTACTTCAAATATCGTCAAGGGTGCTTTCTCCTCAGCGTCTGTATTTTTAAAGAATTCTTTTTATCAGAGGTGTACTTTTATCCTTATATTTCAATCCTGAATCCCAACCCATTAGGTTGTAAGATTAGATTTGCTGTTTTTTTTTCTCCCAAGAATTACTGGAAATCATCCAAGCCACTCTTCTTTGGAATCACAGATATGATCCTTCCCTAGTAAGGAGTTTCTGTTTCTTTCCGTGGTTTCTCACAAGCCAATCTCGTTACCCTCAGGATTCAATACAAAACTGCCTGGGGAAGGGTTGGACAATCTATCCTCATCGATTCTTATCAAACTGCATGCTGCATACAATATCATTTTAAATATTATTTATACACCTCTGGTCAAATAAAATAAATTGAGACAACCAATTTTATTAGTTTAATGTTTTTCACTTAAGAATGGCTTAATTTAATTGAGTTTGATATGATCCCTTTTCAAAGACAATTTCCTCAACAGCCAAAACTTTATCTTCATTAGATTTTATTTTCTAGTATTGTTTTTCCCTAAATCCAACAAGTTAACTTGTTTTTAAACTCATCTGTATGTAGGTCTGAAACAGGAAAGCAAGCTGCTGCTGGTCCCTGCTTTTCTTATGGACCAGGAAAGAGATGAGTGGAGAAAGATTCCCAACTTAAGTCTTATTTAGACAACTAATACTCATGTAAATTACATAGACTGCTTATCTACAAATCATACAAATGTACTCCGTTATCCAGACCTTATTTTAAATCATTTTAATCATGAAATCTACTAACATCTGACAGGGATTAAGGTTCTGGAAAAATTATAAAAACAGGTTAGAACATGGGGATGATAAGATGATTGTGGAGAACACGCCACTTCGGGGAGTGAGGGCTCGTTTGGGAAGAGCATCTAGGGACAGGGACAGTCAGGGATCTCTCCACGGCATCTTTCATCTTCTAGTAGGAGGGTCCTCTGAAGGCCTAGGCGGTAAGGAGGGAGAGTGTCAGTCAAATAGTCGAGATTGTCATTGGGGCCCCTGGTAGATACAGCAGCTTTTGAATTATTTGGCAACACCCAGAGTCAGTCATCAGGCACACTTGTCTTAGGTCACTTGTTTATTCCCACGACCAATTTCCTTTGTTCTGAAGAGAGGAAAGATTAACAGCTTAAGGACCTAGTACTAGGACTCATGAGGTAGAAACCAATCCAGAGACATTCTGAGTCCACATTTGGGCTTCTATAATTGTAGAAGATTAATCTGAGTGGAATACCTGAATATTATTCTTTAAGCCCACAGCCACCATGAGCCCCTTCTTATGTACATATGTATTAATATATATGCCTGTGTCAGTTCGGGCTGATGTAACAAAGTACCATAGACTGGGTGGTTTATAAACAACAGACATTTATTTCTCTCGGTTCTGGAAGCTGGGTTCTGGTGAGGGCGCTCTCCAGGTTGCAGACTGCCTACTTCTCTTTGTATCCTCATATTTCAAAAGAAAAGGAGCTCAAGAGCTCTCTGGGTTCTCTTTTATAAAGGCACTAATTATAAAGGCTTCACCTTCATGACCTAATTACCTTCCAAAGGCCCCACTTTCTACTACCATCACCTTGGAAGTTAGGATTTTAACATAAGAATTTTGGAGAAATAAAAAAAAAAAGAATTTTGGAGAAATACAAACATTCAGTACATAACAGCATGTACCCATGGAATGCCTATTTCCCCTACCCACGGAATACAGCTTTCTTATTCAGAGGCTTTGTGGCTCAGTCCTCTAGATATGGATCTTTTCTGTGGCCACCTCATTTTATCTGACATTTTCCAAAGAATATATGCCTCCCCACTCCATACAGCATTTTGCCTGATGGTAAAGGTGCTAAATAAATACTTACCTCATTTAAACAGAAATGGATTTCTTTTTCTACAGGTAAATCTGAATTAATTAACCAAGAAAACACTTTCCAACAATACTAATATCATATTTAATGAAATAAAATGTCATTATACAACTAAAAATAATATGATGCATAAGTATGATTATTATAAATAAAAAAAATATATTGACCATTTCTCTTTGTCAGGCACTGTACATATGCTCTTTAGTTTTCTTACAACCACACTGCAAAATTGATATTATGAATTTCCATTTATAGCTGAAGAGCCAGATACTCGGTGAGACCACGCAAGTTGTCCAAAATCACCTGGCTTATTAGTAATTGGATAAATTCTAGCTGGTTCTCAGGTGTGTCAGATTTCAAAGATTCTTTTCTATACCATCCCTATTTACCCACCTCACTGGATATCTGCAGAGTAATAATGTCCTTTTTTTCTCCTCATACCAGGAAGAGAGTTCCCCAGGAACTTTGGTTAAAACGGAAGATGCTTCTTCTCTTCTCAGTAGAGCCTCCTATCAAGTACACAAATGTCATGTAACTATTACTCGACATTACTCTTTTTTTCTCTCCAAGTTGACTCAACCATGGGAGAAGTGGCTGAGTTGGTTCTAGCTTGGCAGGCTCAGGCCAAGACAACATCTGAGTAGCCTACATCTGAGTCTGAGTCCTGTTTCCTCTTCCCATCCATTCATCCATTCATCCATCTAGTCATCTATTTATGTTTAATCCCAAAATTTTATGCCAGGCACCACGAAATGTGCTAGGGATTCAAAGAATCAGATCCTGCCTTCAAAGAGATGAGTCTAGCAGGGAGGAGTCTAAAAACTGATGCAATAACAGGAACATGTTGAGGGCTAGTAAAGACGTAAGGGAGGAAGGGGACAACTCTTTTTTGTGGGTCACAGAAAGTGTTACAGAAGAAATGTTTGAGCTAGCTCCGTAGCCACTAAAGCACGGAAGAGTCAGGACCTTTCCCCCACCCAGGCCAACTTTGCCCAAAGCACGTTTTTTCCCAGGAACTTGTGAATTGAGGTCTCATTGTGATTCCTTGTCAGAATATCATGGGACGGAGTATTGATGCCTGGCACTTTCCATCTCTGCAGTGCCGTAGAGAATCTTTGTTATGTGGAGGTGCATATCTTCCTGGAGTTTATCATCACTCTGGGACACAGTGTTGACTCTTCAAAGTGATCTATAATCTTTTGCATGACATCCTGCATGTGTGCTTCAAGAACACAGTCATCACGTTTCTGATGATTTCAGATGACTCTCCCACAAACTTGTGATGACATGCCTAAGCTCAAATTAAAATCAGTCTGTAGAATGATGGCCTGCCAGGACACAGTGGAGACAGGCAAGCATTCTGGTGCTTTTTAAAGCACCAGAGCAGAGAAGAATGTGAATCTAAGTGGAGTGGTTGAAAATAGCTGTATGTTTTGCCATTAGCAGCTGTGGCCACAAATCAAGGACAAATCTCATCTAGGCAGTGTAGACAGGCCTCTCTGACATGCATCATTCTTATCTGAGCTGCACATATGCATGCTTGGTTGGTGATAGAATTTCTGATTATCACTGTTTTCAAACACAAAACCCAGTAATGTATATGAGTTTGCAGTGAATATTCATAAAATGCCTAAAAAATATATACCTAGATTATTCATTCTTTCTAGTGTTCCCTTATTCACAGAATATATGCTGCATATAAGAATGGTTTACATTTTCAGAATTGGTGTTTCGGGTGTTATTCAGGCAATTTGATGTAACACAATTCCTGTGGTCAGTGCTTTATAATCACCTTTTACTTAATTGATCTCTGTTGAATAAAATCTAGTATAAATCCAACTTTTAAAAATATATATTGCAGTATATTTGAATGGATGGATTCTATGAAAATGTAAAATTTTAAGAACATATTTAACCCTGACAAATTATGAAATTTGGTGTTTCCGTACTGTGCAAAAACACTGTGTAAAATGTGTTTGCCAATTGTTACTGGAACCATTTGCATTAATAACCAGAGGAGGAGAATATGAAAGGCTGATGCTAAGTTTTCAAGTGATTTTCTCAAGGATCTGATCATTATCAGAGTTTGCACAAAGTGGTTTAAATCGGAGGTTCCCATGCCTGGAGATGTGTGAGAGACAGTATTGGGAAGGAAAGAGTGAAGCTGGCCTCTGTGCCCACTGGCTCCCCGAGGGCAAGCCCAAACCTCTTTGGTTCATCACTGCACACCCAACTCCCTGGATGTGGTTTGGCACAAAGAGGCTTGTTATACATTTGTTGAATGGGTGGTAAAAGTTCACCAATCATCAGAGAAATAGAATCAGTCTGTGTCTGGGGTCAATATAGTGGAACTGCATAGACCTTGGGGTCATGAGAACTTCTGTGAGCTTCAGTTTCTTCATGTCTAAACCAAGCACAGTGCATAATGCAATAAATACATAAAAGTGTCCAGAACTATGCTTGACACCTAATAAGAGACTCCACAAGTGCTAGCAGCAACACCCCCCTACCACTGCCCACTCCTATATGTGCTCCTCCCCCCTACTTTTAGCCTGAATTTTGTCTACTTTTTTTTTAATGTTCTGTTATGGAAAATACATGGAATGAGAAATCAGATTTAGCTATAGGTTCCAGCCCAATCACTCAACCTCTAGGCTTTGGTTTTCTCATATGTAAAATGAAGGGCTTGGACTCAGTCTCTAGAACCCTTCTATCTCCAGGTGTTAGCTTTTAAGTTTCTTAATTTAATCTAAGGAATTATATAATTTATAAATGACAAAATCAATAAATACTATGCAAAGGCTTGAAAGACTCACTATCATTTATATTGTTCTCTGCCTACTTGATTTTAGATACCTTTTCTAAAATTCCATGTGTGAATTTTTGTCACCTTTTTGAGGTATCAGCTATATTCTGTTAGCATGATTGAGATTTGGGTATTTTGTTTTCTCAACTATATTAGCCAACTGAGAGTTACTCTAAGTGAGTATATATGAATAAATTAATTTCTTGATGTTTCAGAAAATAATTCAGTCATCTAAACCATCATTTTCATTTTAGGATTATTATGAAATATTGTACTCTAACATTTTTTAACATAATAGGAGACAAAGTGGAGTAGATAAGATTCAGTTAATAAAGAGTTTTTACCAATACAATTCTGGGTAATAGAAAGTTCACTGTAACAAGAGGAAGATTATAACCGCATAGTAAAACAAAAGAAATCGGATGATTTATTATATTCCTCCAAAAACTTTTTCCTTAAAAGCTACAAATGAGCAATTATGACAATCTTGAATTTCTTCGACAGTGGTAGTCTTTTTTTTTTCTTTATTGAAGTATACTTTACATATCACGCCTTTACTCCACTCTAAGTGTACAATTAAATGATTTTCAGCGAATTTACCGAGGTGTACAGTTAATCACATAAATCAGTTTTCGAGGAATTCCTTTCCCCCATTGAGACCCCTAATTCCACTCCCCAACCACTTTTCAAGCATGTCCCACCCCTCTACAGTGCCCACCACGTCACTCAGATGTGGGTTTACCCCCCACCCCCGACAGTGGTAATCTTTTTGAAAGAGTAGTTTTAAGTGTAGGAAACATTTAAAATTCTTCATCATCTCATCATGATTCTGAGTTATTGGAATTTGTGTTCAGAAAGAGTTGTCAGTCTTCACTCTTTAGAAATGCAATCAGAAAAATAATGCTTCCATTATTAATTCATGGAAAGTAAAAGAATAATTAAATTCACTTTACGTATTCCTTCTATCTAGTAATGTTTTATTACTAAGATTAAATATGTGACATTGTATGAAAAAATTGCTGCACGGTCTGATTTTAGAAAACCAAGTAACTACAAAAATTTTAAGATTAAAGTTAGTGCTGGTAGGATCCATTTTTCTCTCTTAGCCTACAAAGAGAGATTCTACTCAAGACAAATATCTCCATATTTTTTAACACAGAATATTTTTTTCTCATTTAGGAACTTAGTTTATAGATGAAAAAAGCATAGTGGATGTAAGACAGAGTGCTAAATTACCTATATGTAGTCCATGAAGCATATTCCATGTGGTTTTGGTAAAAACTCCTTTTTAAATATAGAATATAGGTAGACCTACTTGGCTAAAAGCGATTTCCCCATTGACACCAGTTCCAAAGCTCAGATGTTCTGGTTAATTCTTTTACCATATGTTGCTTTATGTCTGGTAGATGCAGCTATTAAGGATGGCCTTCTATTATAATTAGGACTTTGGAAAACAATATTTTTCATCTAGAAATAAGTGTTAGAAAAAGGCAATGGAATTATCAAGAAAGTTTTATTTCTTGGATTTTCTTTTGCATTTCAAATACTTAAAAGTTAAAACAGCTTTTAATTGTTTCCTGGAATGAAGAGTTTGTCCTGTAATCAAACACACAGAGAGCCATGTTTCACGGTGGTGTCAGACAGCCACAGAGACAGGTCCTCATATACTTATTTTTAAATGGTGGCTACCTGAAGTCATCAATCTGAGTCTATGAATTTGTTGGGAAGTAGGGAAGAGGAAATGTTGCAGGTGTGCAGGCTGGTGCTTTTCCATGCAGGTGGTGATATTTGAGAATGACTGCAGAGTTTAGGGGCTCAAGCATTTTTGTGGTTCACTGGGGTGTTTCATATCAATATTTCTTTTCTTCAATAAACACTTTAAATAAACTTTCACAAAAATGCCTTCTAGAGGTAGCTTTTATTTATTTATTTATTTATTTTTATTTTTGAGACAGAGTCTCACTCTGTTGCCTGAGCTAGAGTGAGTGCCGTGGCATCAGCTTAGCTCACAGCAACCTCAAACTCCTGGGCTCAAGCAATCCTTCTGCCTCAACCTCCCAAGTAGCTGGGACTACAGGCATGTGCCACCATGCCCAGCTAATTTTTTCTATATATATCTTTAGTTGGTCAATTAATTTCTTTCTATTTATAGTAGAGACGGGGTCTCACTCTTGCTCAGGCTGGTTTCGAACTCCTGACCTCGAGCGATCCGCCCGCCTCGGCCTCCCAGAGTGCTAGGATTACAGG